>LR753940.1:20094-113060 GCA_902729485.2 Mus minutoides
CTCTTGCTGGCATATGCTATAGTGTCTATGTTTGGTGACTGATTGTGGGATGGATCCCTGGCAGCTGCAGTCGTTGGGTCCATCCTTTGGATTGAGCTGCACAAAGCATCTACTTTCTTTCAGACTAGAGACACAGATAAGCATCATCTAAGGTGCCCATGTAGCTAACCCTCTATTTTTATACCCAAACAGGACTTTAAGAGAGGAAGAGGAAATTGACCAAAAACTACACATCCTTCCAAAGGTTTCAACATTTGGTACCAGTCATTGCTATGAATCACATATACTTTGGAATCATGTTGTAGTCATGTATATGAAAATTGTCATAGTTGAGGGAAAAGTTTAAACACTTATATTTTCAGATATAAAAAGCATATGGGAGTCCCGTTGGGCACAAATGGCTCTATACTTTCTAAATCTCTCAACAAAAATGTCTAAGCCACAGTCTTCTGTCCTGAATTCCATATGGCTTTAATTAACTTGCAAAGTGAATAAATACATTTCCCATTTAATGGAAAGGGCTTTTGGCAGTAGGACCACTTACTTTGCACTAGTTAATGGAGCATTAAGAAAAAGACAGAGAAATATTAATCATATTTGAAAACACAGCTAGCTTTGGGGCTAGGCTATTATCCACTTATGGCACCACTTACAAAAATGATGCAACCTATTCAAGTGGAATGCTTATCCTACTATTAATATTATCATATAAAATATTAATGAGCTAAGAAGGTACATGCTCTAAAACATACTCTAAAAATTAATAGAAAACACTATAATTTTCGGCTACCGACCAATGCTATCTCTCATGTAAAGAATCTTCTCATTTTCACCATGAGACTACCCATTGTCTCAGCTGTACTAAGCAAAATGAAAAAAATGGAGAGAAACAGTAAATTTCTTGGACACAAAACATGTAAGAAATACTGCTGTGTGTTCCTTTAAAAAGAGAGAAAGACCGTGCACTTCTTCAACAACAAAGCTGTAACGAATAACCTGAAAGCAGCTTCCTTAAACAGTGTTGTCTTGTGCTTCCAAAGTGACTTTGTCTTTCATATAACTATTGATTGCTACCCATGTAGTGAGGGTGCTACGCAGAGCACCAAGGTCACTTCATCCCCCAGTTTATAAAGATTGGCTTTCACATTGAACATACAGGACAGTGATGAATGCTACTTCATTTAGAGCAGATGGGAACATCCTGGCAGAGTCAGAAACTGTATTTGGCAGAGTAGGTGAGGGCAGTTCTTGAAGAATGAGATAGTTCTGGGCGAATTCCAACATAGTACACACTGACCCATTGAAGTAATGGAAATATATTAGTTTTCTGGAGTTTCCTTAACAAAGCAGAGCATACTGAGTGGTGAAAATAACAGACACTGGCTTTCTCACAGCTCTGGATGCTGGAGGTCCAAGAACAACAATGTTGGTAGCATTGCTTTATTTTTTTTTCTTGGCTTCCAGCTGACTACCTTTGCACCATGACCATGTCTGTATATCATCCCCATCCCTTCCTCTTCTGTCTCTGTCTAAATACTTTCTTCCTTTAAGACTGACAAGTTATGAGGGCTGAAGAGGTGGCTCAGTGATTCAGAGTACTTGGTGTTTGGTCTTGCTGCAAACTTAAGTTTGGCTCCTAGCACCACATGGGGACACAAAACTGTAACACCAGTTCCAGGGTATCAAGAAACTGTCTTCTAACCTCTGTAGGTACTAGGCATGCACATGGGACACCTACATACATGCAGGCAAAACACAAGTACACATAAAATAAATAAATTTAAAGAATACCAGTCATATCAAATTATGACATAATAAACCCACTTTAACTTGGTTACTTTTTTTTTAACAGAAAATAATTATATGAGTATGGTAGAATTCTGATGTACCAAGGATAGAGGTTTCAACACACAATGGGAGGGCAAGAGAACCTACAGCAAGAGATTATTCTGGCTTTAGGAATGTAGCTCTTTCTTCATTCATAATTACATGCAGCTATTCATTCACTGAGCAAATAGTAACAACTCCACTATAATACTTGTAATCTGTATGTAGGATGATCAAAACTTATATTAGCATTTGGCCTATTTAGAGAAGTAAATAAATCATCAATAAGGAAGTAAAAGTTTAGTCAGTGTTTTAAAAAATCAGTGAATATGAAACAAATTGAGGGAGAAGGAATGTTTTTTTTCCAACTTTTATTAGATAATTTCTTCATTTACATTTCAAGTGTTATCCAGAAAGTTCCCTATACCCTCCCCCCTCCCGGCCCTGCTCTCCTACCCACCCGCTCCCACATCTTGGCCCTGGCGTCCCCCTGTACTGGGGCATATAAAGTCTGCATGACCAAGGGGCCTCTCTTCCCAATGATGGCCAACTAGGCCATTCTCTTCTATATATGCAGCTAGAGACATGAGCTCAGGGGGTACTAGTTAGTTCATGTTATTGAGAAAGAATGTTTTAAGAAGGGGAAATAGAATTGGGCATAGTGGCTCATAGTTTTAATTTCAGTGCTTGGAAGGCAGAGATGGGAGGATTGTCATAAGAATGAAGCCAGTCTACGTATACTACAGTGAGGTTTGGACCAGCCTGGGATGAATGAGATCTGATCTCAAAAAAACAAACACATAAACAAATAACCACCCCCTCAAGGAGTAGAAAACAAAGGAAGAAGGAAGAGGAGGAGGCAGGAAGGAAGAAGAGACAATGAGAGTATATACAAGGATTCCATGAGCAGGAATATATATGGAAAAAAATAAGGTCACTATAATCTGACTACTGGGTGGGAGTGAGGGGATATTTGTGACCAGTGAGGCTAGAGAGTAAGCAGGGAACAGATAATCAGGATGTCATTTGGTAGATAAACTATTTTGTGTCTATTTGGTGAATAGTGGGGTGCCATTAAAGTGTTTTAAATCTGAGGAGGTAATAAGGATAGAAGCAACCATACTGATTTGAAAGTAGATCATAGTGATGTGACCAAGCAACTTAAATGGTATCTGTAGATGTTCAGGATATGAAGAGACTTAAAATATCTCCATAGTGACATTAACTATATTAACAAGGAATGGTTTAAACATGTGAGTAAAGAATTTTGAATAAAGATGATGAAAAATGATCATTACTAAGTTACATTTTAGTATATGAAACCTGCATGGGTATTGTTGACATTATCTTAACAGACACCAATAGGATAACACAGAGTATTAAAGAAAACTTATATTCTTCCAGGCCAGGAAAACTGCTCAGTGATTAAAGTACTTAACTTGCAAACGCAACCAGGAGAGGACCCATGTAAAGATGGAAGTAGCGAACTGACTACACACATTAATTATTATTCTCTCCCTCCATCTCTCTCTCCCTCCTTTCCTCACTGTTTTTCTTGGATTTTGTTGTATCTGGGATGCTTCTGTAAGATACCATAATCAAACAAAATAAAACCAACCAACCAAACACCAATTAAAATCAGAGACAGAGTTAAGAGAATCCCGCAATTTAGGTATTTGTCTAAAAAGAAAGACCTTATATTTTAAAAAGCAAATAAATGATATCAAGGAGACATAAAGTATATAATTAAACAAATCTAGAGTGCACACCGAACGTTTAGATTGAACACACAAATGGCTGAGTTGCTTCCTTATGATCATAATCAGCCAGAGTGAAAAGATAGAGTAAGAAGAGACTTTAAAATTATGCCAGGAGAGTTACAACACTGACCAATCACATGGCCACAGGTGAACATGTAAAGGCAACCAGGTTGGAACAGGCAGGGAGGTGAAAGGACAGCCAGTGGTAGATTATGTCAAAGTGGCATGAACATATTCCATGAAGGTACACGAAGTTCATTTATGTTGTGGTGCAGAGAGAAAGAGGATTAAAATGTCTAGTGTTCATTGTCATGGAAGCCTTCTGTGGTGTGATAGTACAGAATTCAAGTCAGGATGTGTGGATACTGACAATGGGTAAAGAAACAGAAATAGGCATTATATCAAGTTGGGCTCCTACAGGAGAGTAGCTCCTGGAACTAGGGTTTGAGGTTTTTTCTGTTTTGTCTTGTTTTATTTGTGTTTTTGTTTGTTTTGTTTTGGGAAGCAATCTTAGGAAAAGAGAGGAAAGAAGAGAAGGGGAAGTGGGGAAGGGAAGAGATGGGAGGGAAAAAGAAAAATTGAAGAAGCAAAGAGGTGGTCCTGAGGAGATTATTGTTAGCCTTGTCATCTCCCCTGGAAATATCTGGCAAATAACAGAGCACAACTGAGAATTATGCTCATCCTCACAGGTAGGACTAGGCCATGCAAGTTCTTCACCATCATTGGGGGAGAGATATCCCAAAGGGCTTGGATTCCCCAACTCTTCTAGAATGCCCCACAAACACTGAATAGAATATCCCCACTCCTGGATTCTTAAACTAGGATGCTACTGACTGATATTGGAAGCTGAATGCATCTGCCCCCACCTTAATTGAAGAAACTTGGAGATGAGAGGAAGGAAAGAGATGTGAAGTTGATTGGTCTGAGAGAAAGTTTAGGAGAATACCTTGTTTTATAGGCACTAAGTTTATCATAAGGAATTTTGTGAACGCGGTAAGGCACACATATAAGCAAAAATGGCACGTGACCATTCAAAGCTGACTACCAATGTTTTGGAAAATTGACCAAAGTGGACTCCTGACGTTTTTCGTTACTATCCATAGATGTGCCAGCTTAGTGCAGCATGCTTCCTGTATTCCATATCATCTGCAGTCTAGCTTATGCTCAAGTGCATTCACTGGAATTTTTCAGTAAACAGGATAAAAATCATTATATGGTGTCTTATGCAGTTTTAAATCTAAAACTAAGAAGCTAAACAGGAAGGACTAAAGAATGGAACATGCTTGAGTGCTTTGGAGGGTTATTTAAGTGGCTCTGATATAGGAGAATTTCATTTTCAAATGGCAGTAATAGATCAACATAGTCACCCTCACAACGCTGTATATACAGTTTTCTGAGTGATTGAGATGGATTAAAAGATGATGTAAGTTGAATTTTTTTAGATCAGTCTTTTCAATTTACACGGAATTCTTTTCTAATCCCACTACTGAGCTTGGTCTCTGCCAAAGTACCTCATGACCCAGCCAGAATAGGCTTTTAGTCCATCTTTATTTGCATTCCATCTCTTAAATTTAGCATAAGTCCAGCCAAAATTAAATATGTGTTTGTCAATTTGCAACATCTCTGAATACTTACTGAGTCTCCAACATCTGCAATATGTCATTTTAAGGAACATTTGTTAAAGTATGCCCAGTGAAGTTTATTCTGGATTTAGCTTGAAAGACCCACATCGTGAGGACTTCCCCATGTTCTGACTCAGGAGAGGCAGTACCCCAAATCACTCACGAGAAACGATCTTGATGCAAACTGCAAGAGGTTTATTTGGGAAAGACCAGTGCACTGGGGACAACTCATATCACACAAAGGGGTAGAGGAGTTGACCACAAGCTCAAGGGGTAAGGGGTTTATATAGACACACAAACCACAAATACCTGGCAGCATTGGGCTATAAAGGCAAAAACCACAAACACCTGACATCCTGGAACAATGGGGCTATTTTGGACACAGGTCTAGGGGCTTAAATAATTTTTTTACTCTCTGTCTTTTAAGATTTCTATAGTTTCACCTTGATTCATCATTAACTTATTCAATATTTTATAAGTAATTGCTGAATGTCAGTTGATATTACATAGTCTTAAGATATACTAGATAGCAAATAAAAATGCAATAAATATAATAAAGTATTCTATAATGTTTATGTAAGTGTAGCTCAGCACTTAATAATTGACATTATTTGTCACCTTTGTTAGGTGATTCATATTATAGAGAATACAAATAGTGCAAAGACATTTAGTATATGAAGTATATTAGTAGGTGGCTCAGGAGTCTGAACTATAGTTGCCCATTCTAGGTTTCTATTCATCAATTCATTCACCACTAACATGGTATTGTCAACTTATCCCAACCTAGAGTCACTAAGCAAGATGAAACCGCAAGTGAAACTTGCTTTGACCAGATTGGCCTGTGGCCATTAACTGTGAGGGTTTTCCCCACTGATAATTTATGTGAGAGGGCCTAGGCAACTGTGGGTGACACCATTCCTAAGCAGATGGGCCTAGCCTGTATAAAACAGTAGATGAGCAAAAGCCAGTGAAAAAGCCAGAGAGAAAGTCAGTGAGTGACATTCTTCTATAGTTTAAAGCAGTGATTCTCAACCTTCCTCGTGCTATGATGGAGGCACAAAATTTTTGCAACCTACTTTTAATAAGCGTTCAGCACCTCCTCTATGAGCAGAGGTAGTGAAAGAGAAAAGTTATTAGGATACGGGGGAACTGGACCTGTTCAGCTATAGTTCTTTGGGGGTGAGGTCGATCTTCTTTCTCAGCAGTTTAGTCCATAGCAAACACCAAACATGACTTAGCAGCTGCAGACCAGTCCTCCAGGCAGGCAGACAATAGGCACAAACCAGCAACTACAGTCCAGGTCTTTCAGCAAGCAGATACCAGGCAGCTGTAGTTCAAGAAGAAACCACCAGGCTTGCCAACTGGCCTGAGTCGAGGCTGCAGAAGCAGCAAGCTGCCACAGGAAGCTCACAAGCAGTTTTTTGGGTGAGTTTCTCTTAATGGCAGAGTTATCACAAGCTGAGCTTCACAACATTATGTAAGACAAACCAATACATACATGGCTTTAGCAAAGGATAGTGAGGCAGAACAAACCAAACCAAGGCTCAGTGCCCATCTCCCACCCTCTGTGGGGTCATATTTCTACTCCTTCATCAAGAGTCCTTTTACATGTCTGCTATAGCCAAACATACTTTCACCTGTGTCTTCTTCAGGCAAACAGTCTTTCAGCTGTGTGCCCCAGCAAGACAACCTTTCACCAGTGTGCCCCAGCAAAACATCATTTGACATACCTAACTTTCCAAAAGAACTAGAAGTTTCCGTGGCACTGCGACCCTTTAATACAGTGCCTCATGTTGTGGTGACCCCCACCCATAAAATTATTTCCATCGCTACTTCGTAACTGTAATTTTTCTACTTTTGTGAATTATAATTAAATATCTGATATATGACCCATGAAAAAGGGGGGGGGGTAGACCCCAAAGGGGTTGTGACTCACAGGTTGAGAACCACTGGTTTAAAGCATCTGCCTTGAGTTCTTGCCTTAACATCCTCCATGATTCACTGCAACCTCTAAAATGAAATAAGTCCTTCCCTCCACGACATGCTTCTTGGTCAGTGGTTTCTCAAAGCAACACAGGAGCAAACTGAAACATGTAGTGACCATTGCAATTACAGAGGGTCATATGGTTAGTATGTATTGTATTTTACATGCAATTCACCTCTTGCAAAATGAATCTGCTTGCCAACTCAGTTACCCATTTCTTTAAAACACAGTGTGGTCAGGTTTTGTGGTACATACCCTTAATCCTAGCATTTGGCAGGCATAGACAGGTGGCTCTCTTTGAGTGGAAGGTCAGCCGGGTTTATATAACTAGCTTCAGGCAAGCCAGGGATACATAGAGAAACCCAGTCCCCCCCCCAAAAAAAAAAAACTCAAATTGATAAATAGTGACCTTCAACTAATCCTAGGTGACTCAGCTTGAACCTCAAACTCTTACTACAGGATTTGCAGAGTCATATCTTCCCATAGAAGTGAGACCTACTTCAGACTTCATGAACAATTCAAGATGTTAAGTAGAGAATGGGTAGTGCCCATCTAGGGTGCTGTATGCTTATGCTGCTGTTTCTGTGAGGCATTACATTAATATTATCCCAGAAGCTCTCTCCCTCCTATAATGATAAGGCCAGAATCAAATATCTTCGGAGTATCAGTTTGCAAGATGGATAGCTAAGACCACCTGATATCTCTGACACAAACTTGATGGCCTTGAAAGAGGCATTTGTTTAGACAAATGAAAGTAAAGAGCAGTTTTAACTTCTAGACAAAGATAGTGTCTGAGTATAATACAGTTCCAAGCCTTTTGCTTGTAAAGTGTGCCACAATGGTTTAAATACAGGAGCAACATAGAGAAGCCCATTTCACAGCTAATAGACAAGGGACTGATTTCTCAGAACTTTTTAATTGATTGTACAGAGGTTGATGTCAGTCTGAGCCTTTCCTCAAACAAGACACAAGATACTTTTATTTACCATCACCGTGTAACCAGATGGAACCCAGGAGCACAGAAATACTAACCACTAACCTAGGGACCTTTGGGTTGAAAGGTGCACTCAACGCCTCTGTTTCAAGCCTTTCAGACTCTGGAATTCCCCCATGCAGCAAATATAAACTCTTTGCCTTGATGCCTGGGATCCTCTATCCAAAATGTATGCCTGTGCTTTGCTGTGGCATGTCTCCTGTAAGATGAGCACACTATGAGGAACTGGCAGATCAAGGGCAGATGGTTTCCTATTGGCTTACCTTCCCATCTTTCACATCTGTGCTCACTTATTGTCTTAGGGAGCTTGCTTTGGACTGTAGCTCAAAAGAAAAGCAAGAGTCAAACTAATTCAGCTACTTTAAATAATAATAATAATAATAATAATAATAATAATAATAATAAATAATAATAATAATAATGGAGGGTGTATCTCACACATTAAGATATCTGGAGATAGCATGGCTCCAGGGTTTCTTTGACCCAGATTCTTTCCAACTTTTAGTTTTCTCACTGTCATCATCCACCTCATGGTTTTAAGAGCCAACCCCTGTAACAGCTATCTCCAAACAACACTTCTCAAAAAACGTCTAAGTAGAGGCTCTCAACCTTCCCAAAGCGGAGAGCCTTTAATAGAGTTCCTTATGCTGTGGTGACTCCACCCCCAACCACAAAATAATTTTTGTTGCTACTTCATAACTGCAAGTTTCTACTCCTATAAATTTTAATGGGAATATCTGTTGGCAATCCCTGTGAAAGGGTCCTTTAACCTCTTCCAAAGGGGTCAAGACCCAGAGGTTGAGAAGCACTGGAAGTGTGGAAAGATTGAAGATCAACTATCTCCAGTCTGCTTTTCCTCAGTCAAGACTGTCTTGCCTTAGTTCTAAACCCATCACTGGAAAAAGTGACACACCATGTTAGCTGATTCAAATTAATCAAGATATACTTCCTGGAGATGGCCCTGGCTTTCACTGAGTTGTACAACAACTTGGGAGGGAAAATAGGATTATTTAAGGATATAAGGAGGTGGAGTGGTTTCCATGGCCAATTTAGCTTTAACCCACCTCTCCAGCATTTTCCATCCATTCTTGACTTATGATGATTTTGATACATTTTATGGTATATATGCGTGTACTTACTTTTCTTCCTCTATCATTCCTAATGTTAGCAATGTGTAGGAAGACAGTTTTTCCAAGAACACTCAACAGATAATCTGTCAAATTATTGAAGGGATGAAGTTCTCCACCAAATGCTTCCTCCAATGTTTCTTGTAAGGACAGATTCCTGAAAGAGAGGGGTTACTCAAAGAGTTGAAAATCGAAACTAGCAAAGTGTGAGACCAGTAGAGACAGAATTACAGGTTAGTTTTTAGTTTATTACCTTAACTTTCAAGTAATTCTATATATAAATTCAGTGTCACACTTTAGGGGAGTGAAAGAATACAGCTTTAGCCAAAACATCCTGGGCAAGTTTGGTGCTAGAAACATGAAAAATCTGTTTTCTTTCTTTCTAAGAGAAACGAGTAATAACTTGTACCCATCATGTGTAAAAATTACAATTTCTAAGGAATAAAAAGGATTAAAGAAACTGTTTGACTGCAAAGTCTTGAAAAATATAATCCATTGTTCACTCACTTTACAACAGTTAATGGCATAAAAATATTTCTTGTCATCTTATTCTTTCCTAAGTTTTTTTCATTTTGTATTGGTAATTTTATTTATTGACTTTTCAAATGTTATTCCGCTTCCCAGTTTCCCTTCCACAAACCATCTAGCCTTCCCCCACCCCCTGCTTCTTTGAGGGTGCTCAGCCACCAGCCCACGTACTCCTGCATCCAAGCATTTCCTTACCATGAGTCATAAAGCCTCCAAAGGACCAAGGGACTCCCCTCCCAGTGATGCCCCATAAGGGATGCATATCCAGCTGGAGCCATGTGTCTCCCCACTCATATGAACTCTTGCAACCCCTTAGGAAGAACAAAAATATCTACCAACCAGACTTCCCAAAGCTCCCAGAGACTTTCCTAAGTTCTTAAATGGAGATGGACTGTTAATTTGATAATTTGAATATGGTTTTATGGAGGTATGTTGTGACCTTTCAGGTTTAAGGATTAGGTGTTTTCTTAGGAGTTCCTCCCATGACCTTCCTACCTAATATTATTGCCTTACCTTTGCCATTTCCTATCACATATACCATCCTTTTTTTTTTCTACTTGGTTCCTTTCCACTATTTGAAGTGGTTTGTTTCTTTATGTATGTATGTATTTATTTATCCTCTCTTGAAGTACCCCTGAAACCTACATCAGCGCTTAGTGTGTGATAGAATTATTTAAAGAGCCATGTGTTCATTTAATATCCTTTTTTCTTTTTCTTTTTTATTTATTTTTTATTAGATATTTTCTTCATTTACATTTCAAATGCAACTTTCCTAGTTTCCTCTACGAAATTCCCCTATACTCTCCCTCCGCCCTGCTCCCCAACCCACCACTCCCACTTCCTGGCCTTCCACTGTATGGAATGCATTCCACTGTACTGGGGCATATAATCTTCACAAAACCAAGGGCCTCTCCTCCCATTGGTGTCTGACTAGGCCATCCTCTGCTACATACACAACTAGAGTCACAGCTCTGGGGGGGGGGGTACTGGTTAGTTCACATTGCTGTTCCTCCAATAGGGTTGCAGTCCCCTTCAGCTCCTTGGGTACTTTCTCTAGCTCCTCCATTGGGGGCCCTGTGTTCCATCCTATAGATGACTGTGAGCATCCACATCTGTATTTGCCAGGAACTGGCATAGCCTCACAAGAGACAGCTAATATTCTTTTTTCATAGTGACTTACATAGTCTCCTAAACACACCAACCTTGTCTTCTTACTCCCTGCTACTTTATCACTTTGAACATTTGAGGGCAATATCATTTTCTTAAAAGGCTTAATGAAGAATTACTGTACATCATGCAAGTCTCCTCCTATACATATATATCCAAGAGAAACAAAAACACATCTGCAAAAAAGCTCATACATGATTGTTTATAATAATAAAAAGGGCAAGTGACTCAAACACCTAAAACTTATGAAAATATGAACAGGATACAAAATATCCATACAAGGAAATATTATTTTGAAATCAGTATTAATGATACACTAATAAATGCTACTATGAGTTTTAAAAAGATGTTAAATTAAAGAAGCCTGTCACAAAGGTACATATTATGTTTACATTTCATTTATACTGAATTAATGGTTATGAAAGACTGAGAGTTAGATGATATAGGGAGTGACTGCTAATGGCAGTGAGGGTTTCCTTTAAGGGTGATGAAAATACTCTAAAACTGATTTTGATGATGCCTGTACAAGTAAGAATATGCATTACATGATGGATTTCTTAGTCAATGGAATTATATTTTATAATAACATTACTGGGAAGGAAGGAAAAAAGGTGAAATCTCAATTACCTTACAAGCTTAGCTATTTTTGCCAAGTGGAATCCATTAGACCACCAAATATTACAGCTGACTGCCATCGCTCTTAGTGACCCTCAAGAACTTGATGATAAGGCCCTATTTCAGAAGAAATCACATATTTATGTCATAAAACATGAAGAAATCACACAGGTGCTGACCCTGAAGTTTTCTCTATATTGGCTAGCTTCCATAGTGGTAGATGATGTCATGCATGCTACCAGATGAAAAAACAAAACAAAACAAAACAAAACACCCCAATCATTAATCTTACCTGTAAATACTACTAGCTATACAATTAGCCTGAGGAAATGTTTCCACTGGTGCAATAGTGACATGTTATGGGAGTAGTCAATTACTTTCTGGGAAGATCCAATACCCACTCCACAAGATGAAACCCAAACCTGCCATTGTCATCATGGCCAGGTTATCATTCACTTGAGGCTAGGTAAGTCATGAGACCTAATAGAAAACCCACTGCTATTATTCTGATAAGTTGATATTGTAGTAAAGCATCTCCTAATGGCCTATTGGCATACTCATAGATCTGTGCATTTTCAGCCTTTATCAGTAGACGGCAATTAATACAGAGACCCACAACTGGTCAAGGTGCAAAGAATGAGATATAAGAATATTCAGCCCCAAATGGGACATCAGTATCATATTCGATATAATGGAAGTGTAGGAGAAAAGATCATAAGAGCCAGAAATAGCAGTTGACCAAGACATCAGTGGTTTAGAGACAATACAGAGTAACTGCACAAATGAGTTCATAGCAATTGTGATAGCATGCACAAGACCTGTTCAACCTAATTCTAGGCGGAATCTTGGTATGAAAATCCGGAAGTTGGCACTAAGTCCCATCCCTGTGTGAGGAACTATTGGCATTTTATATAGCTGCTATGGGATGGGAAGTCCATTTTCTTTATTGGTGTGATTATTGATAAGTCAACCATATTCTAAGATTGGCTCTATATCTAGGGTAGTTAAGCAATATAAATTAGACTTCATGGCTCAGTTTTTAAAAGACAGAAGATGAATTTGGGTGAAATGGAGGTGGGAGTGAATCTGGAAATACTTGAAAAGTCAATGGAGTGAGTATGATTAAAGCGCATTCTATGAAATTCTAAAAAATTAATGAAATATTATTTTTATAAGTTTCTATGAATAATAGAAGCTTCAATAAATAAAACAGCACACAGAAATCATTCTGTAATCATTTCAGCATTTATTGAGCTTGTGAAATGTTATAAGCACATGGTTGTTATAAGAAAAACACAGGACTACAGAGTGATTCTGCCCTTCTCAAAACAAACTGAGTTCCTTATGGTACCAGAAAGAAAGATGCTCAAAAGCAGGTGACTCTGCGTTACTTTTTCTGCTTGAGACACATGCTAAAATATTGAGTCTCTATCCTAAGCCCAGCAACAGAAACTAGAGAAACGGTCAAATTTCTTGAAAAAGATGTCATTTCAAAAGTATGAAAGGCCACTGTGACCAATTCATGCCTTGGTATCATTAAAGAGTCTGCTATCAAGCTGTCAAAAACTTCCTGTGGACTCTGAGCCTGATTCTAAGCTTGTAGCTATATATAATTTAGCAAAAGAAAAACTAAGAGAATCAAGCAGGCAAGGCTAACAAAACCCAGTACTTTTCAATGTACCATACAATTATACCATCTATTTTTAATAACAAAAATGTTTCTTCTATAAGTGTAAACTAATATATGAGGCTATATGAAATCTTCAATAGGTGGTATTTTTTTTTTCCAGTTTTAGCAGTACATAGTAGTGGATCTTGGAACCTTTGAGTCACAAAAATATAATATATTCAGTCAATGAGTCACAGATAACTTATACATCACAAAAATATTTTAGTAAAGTTTTGATAGACAATAAATGTGGAAAAGGCTATTTGAACCACAAATAATAGACAGTGAGTCAGTATAATTAATACACAAAATATTGTCATAAAAAACATAACAATTAACAAAAGGCATGGTTGAAGAATTGGAAGAGGTGTTTATTGTAAGAAAGTTAGTAAGAAAACTACTAGGACAAAACTTTGGAAGTAACTTGACATCATGCAATACCACACAAGCAAAGGTTCTAGCTCACTGTTCACAGAAAAATAGAGGTAAAGAACACCTTAAAATGGGCTTGTGAAAACGTGAACTATGGCCATTATTTTCAAAAGCAAGCATATAACATTTGTTGAAATTAATATACACGTTTCAACCCAGTGCAATTTTCAAGTTACTTTACCATAACCACAAGAATGTTCAGGTATCTGGCTAAAAATTTAGCCTTAGAGAGTACACATAAGGTTAGCATTTAAATCATGGGCTGAGTGAAGTAGATGCCTTTGTCCCATATCCATTGACCTTACCCAGTCCCTTAAAGGACTGTGCTGTAGAACTCTGTGTTCCAGATATTACTACATGGACCATTGCCCTCTGGACCTTTCAGCATCTATGATTACCTACTGGAGTCACATGCAAGGATGGGTCCATTAGCCTTCCCTCATAGCAGACAGGAGGGGCTTTTGTGAATGTTTATAGACAGTTAATGGTTGCTAGAGGGGTGGACACATAAGGTCCTTTCTCCAGGATTTACGAACAGTTAACAGTTGCTGAGACATTTTTGGTCAATAGTACAACCACTCATAATTTGTTGATATTCATGTAAGTGACCCAAAACAAAGTCATTGGCTCATCAAGCTGTATTTGAATGAACCACTTCTGTTTCTCTCATTGGTGCCTTGTCTGAGGTGAAGAGAAATTTGTTCCGAAAATAATTCACACAACACCTGACTAGAAAAAAATTACAAAGATAATTCACGCTCACATATTGCCTGTTTGAGCTAGAATATCATCTTTCCTAGACTCTCAGACAAGACTAAGGCATTTGCTATCCTGACTTAAAGACCTTTGAACATAAACTTCAGCTATGCCATTGGCTTTCCTAGATTGGTAGCTTAAACATGGTAGATTATTGGAATGTTTCAGCCTCAGTCATCATATGAGATGCACTTTTATAATGAATCAATATGCTGTTAGCTCTGTTTCCATTGTTAATATTTCAAAAAAATCCATTAAAAGATTCCCTTTTGGAATTAAGCAGGTCATACATAAACTCATGAAGATCAAGGATTATGGTTTATTTCAGCAGAATCTAGCCTCTATGTTACTGACTTACTGGATCAATGTCTACCAAGTTGCATCCTGACAGGCAATGCATACACTTATTTTTATTTCTTCCTTTTAAAATGATTTATTTTTATTATCATTTTAAAATTATGTGCATGTGTGGGTAGATCTGTGTGGGTATATGCATGTGAGTGCAGGTGCTCACAGAAGACAGATGATATAATTGAACCCCCAAGAACACTGTAAGCTTCTGAACATGGGGTTCTGGACAATGAAATGGACTCCTCTGCAAGTATATGATCCTAATGGCTAAACCATCCTTCCAGTCTCCTCTTTTTCCTTCTGTTTTCTTTTTCTCACCCTACTACACCTTGTTTTTGTACACAGGGACTTGCTTTGTATCCCAGGCTGGCCTCAAAACGGTGCAATCTCCTGCTTCTACTTCACTAGTAGTAAGACAATAGGCATCAGCCCCCATCCCTGGTATCAGTGACTGAATTTCTCTACCTGGGATTGTTGCTGGAGACTGCTTTGGTATGTTGGCAAAGTACCAAACAACAAATGCTCCCTATGGTTAACCCAAAGCCAATAACTGGTAGGAAATAAAATAAAAATTCTTTCTTTCTCCCCCTTGGAAAGGAAAATCCTGTTTTCTCTGAGAGGTTCCCAACAGGATCGATTGCTAAATGTCTATAGTAATAGTAGTTAGGACAATGCATCTTTTGTGGGCTTTCCTTCTCACTTACCTTTGCATTCCCCTACTCGTTTTCCTCTCATGTTCAAAATAAGTTTTATACTTACATACTTCTCATGGGCTTTGTTTCAGCGATTACCCAAATCCAGGAAATAATGTGAAGGGGGATCCTGAAAACAAAGCGAGTATCTGTAATAAGATAAATGATTTAAAAGCATCTATTATATTCACATGATGACTATTAAGCAATTATCAATTTTGTGTCGTGCCATACAAATCGATTTTGAATTATTTTAATAAGGTACTAGGATAGTCTCAAAGAAGATGACCATCAAGGAGTGGGCTATCATGAAACACTGAATCAACCAGCATCTTCCAGGCTTCACATCAAGGAAATTAGTTTCTGTTGTTTATAAGCTGTTAACTGATGGTGATTTCTAATAACAACCCAAAGGGACTAAGAAAATTGTAATCATGGTACATAACTCCTCCCCATAATGGTTTGACTATAGATAGATTAGATATTTATTTGATACTTTTAAACACTAGCTGTGAGACTGGAAGATTTAGGCTGCCATTATGGATTTTTTTCTTTTTTTTTCAGCTGTTTTTATTTTTATTAGATATTTTCTTATTTTACATTTCAAATGTTATCCTGAAAGTTCCCTCCCCCATCCTCCCATCCTGTTCCCCTGCTCACCCACTCCCACTTCTAGGCCCTGGCGTTCCCCTGTATTGGGGTATATAAATATGGCAATACCAAGGGTCCTCTCCTCCCATTGATGGCCGACTAGGCCATATTCTGCTACATGTGGAGCTAGAGACACGAGTTCTGGGGGTTCTGGTTAGTTCATATTGTTGTTCCTCTTCTAGGGTTGCAGACCCCTTCAGCTCCTGCGGTTCTATCTCTAGCTCCTCCATTGTGGGCCCTGTGTTCCATCATATAGATGACTGTGAGCATCCACTTCTGTACGAGACAGCTTTATCAGGGTCCCTTAAGTACACACTTGCTGTCCTATGCAATAGTGTCTGATTATGGGATGGATCCCCCCTGGTGGGGTAGTCTTTGTATGGTCCATCCTTTCATCTTAGCTCCAAACTTTGTCTCTGTGACTCCTTTCATGGATATTTTGTTTCTTATTCAAAGGAGGAATGCGAGGATGTGGAATACTCCTCCATTGCTGGTGGGATTGCAAGCTTGTACAACCACTCTGGAAGTCAGTCCGGTGTTTTCTCAGAAAATTGGACATAGTGCTACCGAAAGATCCTGCAATACCTTTCCTGGACATTTAGCCATTATGGATTTTGACCATTCAGTGTCTCCAAGAATGGGGCGAGTATCTGTAAGATATCAACAGAAAGCTAGCCAAGACAAGCTAGTAAAAGATGGGAAAAGAAGCAGAGAAGAAATAGAGAGGGGGTTTCGGATGCTGGATGCTCCTGAACATGAACTTCACTTCACCCCACGCTTCTCAAATATCATACAAATCACCAAAGCTTACATCTTCCCATCGTTGCCACAATCGAATTCTCTCTCCCACTGGTATTTCAGAAGGATCCTGACAAATTCAAGATGCCAAAGAGTTAATCAACAATTGACATGTCAAGATGTTGTTGTATAGAGTTTATGTAGAATAATGCTGGAAGTGGGGACAAATAATCTTATATATTTACATTCGATAACAGGAAAATCTCCAAGAGGTTGATTTCTTTGAGTGTGTGTGTGTGTGTGTGTGTGTGTGTGTGTGTGTGTGTGTGTGTGCGCGTGTTCATATATAATTTTATTTTTAATGATATAATTAATTAATTATTTATCTACATCCCAAATGTTTTCTCCTTTCCAGTTCTCCCTTGCAGAGTTCTTTCTTCATCCACCCTACCCTTCTCCTCTGAGAGAGTATCACCCCTCCTGAGTTTGGTCCCTCCCAGATTCATGAAGTTTCTGCAGGATTAGCATTGTCCTCTTTCACTGAGGCCAGATAAGGCAGCCCTCTGCTCAGCTAGCGTATGTCCTTTGGTTGTTGGTTCAGTCTCTGGGAGTTCCCAGGTGTCCAGATTAGTTGACACTGTTGGTCTTCCTGTGGGATTGCCAACTCCTTAAGGGCCTTCAATCTTTCCACCCACTCTTCCACAGGAGCTTTTAACTTCAGTCCAAAGTTTATATTTGGTATCTATATCTGTCTCAGTCAGCTGCTTCATAAATCCTCACAGGGGCTGCTATGCTAGGCTCCTGTAATATAAGCATAACATAGGATCATTAACAGTGTGAGGGATTGGTGCCTGCCTGTAGAATGGGTATCAAAATGGGCTGGCCACTGGTCAGCTATTCCTTCAGTCTCTGCTCCATTTTTGTCCCTGCATTTCTTTTAGATAGGAGCAATTTGGGGTTGGACATTTTGTAGGTGGGTTGGTGTTTCCATCTCTCGGCTGGGGTGGTGGGTCCTGTCTGACTACTGGAGGTGTTAAGAGGTTTATTTCTAATGAAATCTTCCTTATGAGTTAACTAGTGGAAACTGTTTGGCAAAGTAGGTATAGATTTCACCTTGGGAAGAAGTGTGCTTTCATATTTAATGAAAGATCCAAGGAATGCTGTCACACATTTAATTCTTAGGTGAGTGGTGGGCAGCAACTTCATACAGATGCAGCCCAATAGGACCCTATCATTTGTCATGTCATTTCTGAATCTTCAGTTACATCATAGCTTGGGCCAGATGGATGAACTCTCATGTACATTCAAGTAGGAAGTGTGTCTGTAGATCCATCTTAATGGAATTGATAGGGAAAAGAAGCCATCTCCTTTGTGTTCCCAGCAGACAGTTCTGAAATACTGTCTTCTTTCTCCTATCATGGTCTGGCATAATTATTATACAATTGGTCAATAGGAAAGGCTGACTGTCTTGGTTAGGGTTTTACTGCTGTGAACAGACACCATGACCAAGGCAACTCTTAAGAGAACAACATTTAATTGGGGCTGGCTTACAGGTTCAGAGGTTCAGTCCATTCTCATTAAGGCAGGAACATGGCAGTATCCAGGCAGGCATGGTACAGGCAGAGCTAAGAGTTCTACATTTTCATCTGAAGGCTACTATGAGACTACTGGCTTCCAGGCAGCTAAGATGAGGGTCTTAAGCCCATGCCCACAGTGACATGCCTATTCCAACAAGGCCACACCTTCTAATCCTGCCGCTTCCTGGGCAAGCATATACAAACCATCACACTGACTCAATAACACATCTTAAAAATGGCCTTTAGTTCTTCCCTGATTTAATCCTGCCACCAGTCTTTCTCTTTGATTTTGAATTAGTTCTTGCAATAGTCTCAATATTTTCATCCTTACAAAATTCCTAATTTAAATCCCTAGCCCTCAGGATAATAATATTCCAAGGTGGGACTTTTTGAAGGTGACTGTGTCAGGAGAGCCGAAGTCTCATGAAACAGATTAGTGCACTCAGAGAAAGGACTCCAGAAACACTGAACTTCTTCCATGTAAAGATACAATAAAGCCGGGTGTGGTAGCTCATGCCTTTAATCCCAGCACTTGGGAGGCAGAGGCAGGTGGATTTCTGAGTTAGAGGCCAGCCTGGTCTACAGAGTGAGTTCCAGGACAGCCACGGCTACACAGAGAAACCCTGTCTCGAAAAACAAACAATAACAACAACAACAACAACAACAATAAAAAGATATAATAAAAAGTTGACATTTGTGACAGCAAAGAAGGTCCTCTGTGGAGCATGATTACACCTACAGATTCCCAAACCATAGCAATGTGAAGGATGAATTTGTGTAGGTTAGAAAGGGGCATGTCACTGGGTGTGGGCTTTGAGGTTTTAAAAGCCCATGCCCTCCCCAATTAGCACTTTATCTCTCTCTGCTCTGAGCTTTTAAATAAACATGTGAGCTTGTAGGTTCCCAGATACTACTCCAGTGCCATGCCTACCTGCTTGCCTGCTGTCATGCCTCCTGCCATGATAGCTGTGGATTCACCCTCTCAAAGTCCCAATAAACTCTTTCTTCTGAAAAAAAAAGAAGCCTTCCAGTTTATAAAATTTTCTTATATCAATACATATAGGAAAAGATAGACCACATGTAATTCTTTGTATGTCAAACTCCCCCTCCCAAGTTCTGCTTGTAGAAAATTCCAGGCTAAACTATATATATATATATATGGAAAATCTCCAGTAGCCAACCTTATTTTATCCATATATATATATATATATATATATATATATATATATATATATATCCCAAGAATAGTTTGATAGAGTTTTTTTAATCATTGTTAAGAAAAAAAGGAAGGAAGGAAAGAAGGAAGGAAGGAAGGAAGGAAGGAAGGAAGGAAGGAAGGGAGGAATACACTATAGCATTTTTACTTTAACCTCAATGATGAGTGAGATTAAGTAAATAGAGCAAGAAATGCCCCTTCTATAAAGGTAAAATCTTTGCCTATGACACTGAGGTTAACTTAGTGATGGCAATACTGTCTTACATTGCTGGACACCCAGTGGAAGATATTGAGTATGCTCAACAGGAAACTATGATAGGGAGCCTAGAAAATGCCTTACATAAACCTTCAAAGCTTGATCAGGTGGAAAAAGATTATTCACCTAGCAGTGTATTGATTTTACCCAATAAATATAAAGAGACCACACAAATATTTAATTTAGCTGGCATATTTGGAAATGAAGTACATCCTACCTCACACCCTCCTTCTCTATCCTGAAAATCATGCCTAGAGAAAGCCTCCAGTAACATCTGTACATTATTTGAGTAGCATTCCATGCAAAGGATGGAGCCACTGCTCATCACAGGAATATTTGAGAAAAGGAAGACAGGATTCTAAATACCATTACTGCCTTCTGTAGAGTTTCTTTTGAGTTTGCATATGCAACTGGGCCCAGTAAGCCAAGCTCTATACAGGAAGAGCTGGTTAGGGGGTTAAAAGGTCAGTCAAATGGTCAGGAACAAAATATATTTTCCTTGGAAGTCCCAGGAATATTTAAACCACAAAGTAGAGTGCCATTTGCAAGAGAGCCTGGGCAGGAGGGGGGAGGGGACAGTGATGTACTGCTGGCTTTGAAGATGGAAGGAGGGTAGGAGCCAAGATACATAGTTCTGGAAATGACAAAAAGCAAGGAACAGGATTCTATTAAAGAGCTTTCAGAGGAAGTATGAGCCTGCTTGAGTTTGTCCCAGTGAAGCTGACTTCAAGTTAGCTAATTTCAGAACATTCTCATTGCTGCCTAGTCAGGCCACTGAAAGCCATGGATTCTGTTTGTAAATTTTGTAAACTTTGTAAACTTTTTAAACCCTCAAGGCAGGAAAGTGGCCAGACCCCTGCCTTTTGGGGCTCCAGCAGCCAGACCCCTTCCCCAGACCTCCCTAACTGTCATAACTGGGGCTGGGGCGTTTGGTTGTTTCCAGCCTTTGTAATAGTCACAAACTTATCTCCAGCCACTCAATAGGCCCTTCCCCAGATTATACTAATTGTAGGTGAAAGGTCTGAACAAAAGCCACTAATCTCTGAAGAGGAAAGCCTACAAACCTCTGAACCTCCCCCAGGAATCCACCAATCACTGAACAGGAAACCCCACCAATCCCTGAGCTCTCCAAGCTTAGGACTTGAAATCTCACCAATCCTCACCCTAGAAATGTCTGTCTTAGAAAATTCCACCCCCAAGAAACGATATATAAAGGCTGTGTTTGCTCAATTTCCTGTCAGCCACTCCTGGGTCCCTCCCTCCCTACCCTGAACCCTCCCAATTTCTTTTATGAGATTTTATGCCTGATGTGACTTTCATTGGAGGAAGCCAAGAAGTAATGAAGAGAAGAAAAGAAGCAAAAATGGGAGCTGGGCTTGAGGTTTCTAAGCTCCTCATCTGGGAAGACCACTCCCTTGGGAGCTGCACTGTCTCTGCTGAGGAGGCTTTCTCTCAGAGCTATGTGGTTCCTGAACTCCCATGTCTTAAGATGCCCTTCCACTGGGACACTCTCCTAACTCAGAGCTGTGTGGTTCCTGCCCTAACCCTCCCAGTTGCTAAGAATGCCCTCTTATTAGGATACTTTCCCTTCTCAGAGCTGTGTGGTTTGGTTCCTGTAAACACCAGAAGTTGATGTCAGAATGTCTTTCTCAATTGCTCCTCTGTCTTACTTACATTAGTGTTGCTTCTATATGGATACAATGTCTTCCACTGCATGTGGAGCTCACTCTTTCAGCTAGGCTCGATGATTAGTATGCTCTGGGGAGCTGCACACTTCCAGACCGAGCACTGGGGCTATGGACATATGTCACTATGATGGGTTGTATATGCTTGGCCCAGGGAGTGTATCTTAGTCAGGGTTTGTATTCCTGCACCAATATCATGACAAAGAAGCAAGTTGGGGAGGAAAGGGTTTATTCAGCTTACACTTCCACATTGCTGTTCATCACCAAAGGAAGTCAGGGCAGGAACTCACACAGGGCAGGAACTTGGAGGGAGGAGATGATGCAGAGGCCATGGAGGGATGTTTGATAAGTGGCTTGCTTCCCCTGGCTTGCTCAGCTTGCTTTCTTATAGAATTTAGGACTACCAGCCCAGGGAAAGCTCCACCCACAATGGGCTGGGCCTTCCCCTCTTGATCACTAATTGAGAAAATGCCTTACAGCTGGATCTCATGGAGGCATTTCCTCAAGGGAGGCTCCTTTCTCTGTGGTAACTCCAGCTTGTGTCAAGTTGACACATGAAACCAGCCAGTACAGAGTAGCACTATTAGGAGGTGTGGCCTTGTCAGATTAGGCATGTCACTGTGGGCATGGGCTTAAGACCCTCATCCTAGCTGCATGGAAGTCAGTATCCTCCTTGAAGCCTCCAGATAAAGATGTAGACCTCTTAGCTCTTCCTGAACCATGCCTGGCTGGATGCTGCCATGCTCCTACTTTGATGATAATGGACTGAACCTCTGAACCTGTAAGCCAGCCCCAATTAAATGTTGTTCTCTTAAGAGTTGCCTTGGTCATGGTGTCTGTTCACAGCAGTAAAACCCTAACTTAGACAGTAGCCATGCCCAGATTTCACATGGGTATGTAGGATATGAACTCAGGTCGGCATACTTGTATGTCAATTACTTTATCTACTGAGCCACCCCTCTCATGCCCTTTCTTTTAAACTTTGCCTACCCTCTGTTTTATTACAAACAGATATATACAGGTAATCTCATATTTTCTAAATTAACTAGTAGAATAGCACACATAATATTCACGCCTTGATTTTTTCACTTCATAATGCATCCTGAAAAATAATTACAAAGCTATATTCAGAACAGCTTCACATTCTTTTTCACAGCTGCGCTCTTCTGGTGGTATGGGTGTGTTGTATCTTATTCACACAATCTTCTAATGAGGCACATTTAGTTATTTCTAGTCTTTTGCTATCAGTTTAAAGATTCATAATTACTTTTTAAAGGAGAGAAGGAGGGGTTGGGGAGAGAGAGAGAGAGAGAGAGAGAGAGAGAGAGAGAGAGAGAGAGAGAGATATCTGTGTTGTCCAGAGGAGGGACTTGTTTCTCAGGAGCTGGGCATTAAAAGTAGTTGTGAGCCTCTAGACATGGGGGCTGGGATCTGAACTCAGGTCCTGTGCATGCATAGTAGGAATTTTTACTACTGAGCCATCTCTACAGCTCCAGGAGAATCATTTCATATTATAATTATAACTGCAGTGAATTTTTGTGCATATGTCTTCTCATATTTTGCTACTACGTATAGGATATAGACATTCAGAAGTGAAATTGCTGAAGAAAACAGGACTAGTTAAACAATGTAAAATTAATAGTCTTAGCAGACTGGCATTTTATTTTTATATGCACATTCCATTTATTTTTGAGATTTCATTGATAGGATGCTTTATGAACAAATAATCGATACTTTAATATAGTTAATTTTAAAACCAGCTTCAAATCATAGCAAAACCTAGATTCACATTATTTCACAGTGACAGTTATATTCATTAAAATGATGCTGGCACCTTCCAAGAACAGTCTTTCATTTAGACCTTGGAAATAGAAGGTCATTGTAAACTGTAGTTGATGTTTTCTTTAGGGGAAAAAGAACACCCTCATATGAGGAGTCAATATTATCGTCTAATAGCATTTCTATCATGCCCTGAAGAATCACTTAAATAAAATATGAATCTTCTACACTTCTGATCTCTTTCAGATACTCAACTCACTAGCCTGCCCCTTCACACTACTTCATTTGAGAAATAGAAAACATAGCAGTCCTTCAAAACTCTCAGATTCCCAGTGGTGGAGGACACTTTGCAGAAAATAAAAGTACCCAAATCATGTATTATTCAGATGACATCCAAAGGGACACTTCAGCAAAATCATTTCACCAACCCACACGTTTATTTTAGAGTAGCATGCATATTTACTAGTTACTCTAAGAACATTTCATTCTTATGCCTCACTTTTCATGAGCAGTAGCTAGAAGCTCTTTCAAATCACACTGCTAATTCTGATAATCTCCCTGCAGAGGTTTGGTAGGTGAAAGTTACAATATTGAAAATTTCAAATTGGAGGCAGACAAATGTTTACTATGTTCCCTATACAAGATAGATTAGATTTCAATTTCTCTGTAATGCTTAAGACCTAATGCCAACAGCATGGGGAAAATGAATTCCCTTGCTTTCATATTTTCCTCACCCAGCCAAAAAACCTGCTAGTTTAATGTTTAATGTTTTTCTGGGTTGTCTCAGGCAAAAGTAATTAGTAACTGACCATCTTTTCCACTTGAGTACTAATAGAATTACTGTCATTTTAATTATTCCAATATATTTATAATTTCCAACTCTATACATGTATATATGTGTATATATGTATTTATGTATATGAATTTATGTGAGTATGTGTGTAGTGTATCCATCTATGTGTGGATGGGTGCATGTGCCTATGTGTGTGCACAGAGGTCAGAGAAGTGTATTGTGTTCTATCACACCCAACTTTATTTCCTTGAGAAAAAAAATCTCTTAATGAACCTGAAGCAAAGTTGTCAACCAACAAACCCTGGCAGCCCTCCTATCCCTCCCTTATCAGAGCAAAGAGTACAGGCACATGGTGCCTTACTCAGATTTTTATGGGAGTGCTGGGGATTTGAACTTGGGTCTTGCATAGCAAGCATTCTCGCCTGCTAAGTCATTTCCTCGGTCTCTCAAATATATTTTATTGTTGCAATGTCTTGGTCTGGATCATTTCATCCAAACTTTACTACCTAGAAGATAAATCCCATGTTTATAAGGAAAAGACTTGGAGGCTGTCCCACAAAGACTGGAAATTGACTCCTTGACAAATTACTCAAGCTCTCATTACATCATGTACTATTCAGGAAAATACAGTGGTTGCCACACAGGATTTAATGATATGACCCAGGGCGAATAATAAAATACATATGAAAGCCTTCAGTCTAGGCATCATACTTGATAGGAGTTTGATATATGTAGGCTGGAGATGATAATGCAGCCTGTAAAGCACTCACCTCACAACCAAGGGAGTCCGCATTTCTTTCCAAGAAAACCTCTACAACCAACCACGGGATGTATTGGTAATACCAACACTAGAGAGGCATGACAGATGGATCTCTAGGTCCATCTGGCCAGCTGTTCCTGCCAAGTAGATGAGTTCCAGATCAACAAGAGACCTTGACTTAACAAAGGGGAACAGCATTCTTGAAAATGACACCCTCAGTTTTCCTAGGGCCTCTACAAACCTGTACACATGCCCTTGTACACATATGCACATACATACAAGTATGTGTATATGCCAGGTCTGGCATGGCTGTGTAAGGGGAGATGTGACACAGTTCCTGCCCTTGGAACATTGCCAGGCCATTGGTGATGACTGCCCACATGTGCTGACATGTGCCCACATTGCCCACATGTGCTGATGACTGCTGTTGGCCTGACACTGGTCTGCTGTCTCTACTATTTTGCTTTCAGTCTTTCTTTTCAGGGGATGTACTTCCTCCGTTACTTAGAGCTAATCATGCCATAACAAATGAAACAGATACAGTTCTCAGAAATGAGGAACAGAGGTGGTCATGAGGCTGTGGAGGAAGAGGAATAGGCTTTCCACTTGACCTTTAGGGTCATATGAAAGGATCTAGACAACAGAACCACAAAGGCCATAAAAGCCTACATGGTCCTTTGTAGAAATAGTTCATTGACAGACTTGGCCTTGAATTTGGAATTATGAGGTGATACATGTACCCTCTGGTCCAGTGACTGCTGCATTAATTAGCCAGGGTGAACTTGGAGACATCAGAGATTGAAAGTTAAAGTAGTCACAAACAGAAAAGGCACACATAGGAAAATAAATCTATAAACACAAACAAAGAAGGAATTTGTAAATGATAGGCGGGTTTATATTATAGGAGAAAGGCTTGTATATGTTCTAGAAATAGATAGTATTAGGAGGAGAGTGCAGGAGGCTATGGAATTGCTAGGAGGATGAAACAAAAATTAGAGAATTAAAAGATGATTTACAAGCATATAAAAAGTAAGTACTTTATTCTCCTGGCTACTTGAAGAATCAGAGATGACCCTGCCTAGAAGGAGATTAGAGAGAGCTAGCTGCTTTACTCGAATAAATTGTAAAACTTTATAAGAAATCATTTTAACCCTAGTAGTCTGTCGCCTTTCTGTTCTTACATGAAAGTAGTTACTGAAAACTGCTGTCTGCTGTACCAGGAAACCACAAGAGCTGTACCCAGCTACCCGTGAAGAACAGGCTGTGTAAAGAGTATACGGAAATGTGCTTTTGCTGTGTATTTAGTTTCTGTTTTAAGAAAGCAGAGGTTGGAAATACTGATCTGGGCTAAGAACTTCTGTAAATTTAAGAATTTCTAAAGAATCATTAACAATGATCAAAACCTTTATGGTGTAATTTTGATAAATAGAAGACTGGGTTCAGGCTCTCTGGTCAGAAAGGAGAAGAAGGAAGAATGGTGAGAATCCTGAGGAAAAAAGAGAACCCTTGAACGGACAGCTTGCATCTACTCCTGACTCCAAGTCATTATCGAATCAGTACAGTTTCTTGTTACTCCTTATCTCCAGACGCTCCTCATGCCGAGGCTGGACCTTGGCATGTGTGCTCACCAACTTCTATGCACATAGTAAAATAAAATTATAATATACTATCATAAACAGGCCCCAGTAAAAACTGGCTACCAAATGGGCATGGTGGTGCAGATGTTTAATTAGAGCTCCCAGTACTTGAGAGGCAGAAATAGGTATATCTCTATGATTTTTGAAGCTGGACTCATCTACATAACCAATTTCAAGGAAAGCCAGTGCACAAGACTAAGGCCTTGTCTCACTTCAAAAGGCAACACCACCCTGGACACTAAAGCCTCAGGTGAGCTTCTCTCGTTGGCAATATTTATACAAATGTCACACATTGACTCTAGCAATGTAATGTCCGTGACTCCACAGAAGGTGCTAGACTTTCTCATTCATATGTATGTCCCCCCCTCAGCTGATTTTAATAATTATCCTTTCATTGAAATAAGCTAGAACTCTGATTACAGAAGCTTTTGCTGAATTATCTGAGTCTTCCCAGAGCACTGTAGAACCACAGGGAAATTTAAAATATCCCCTACTCCTTCCACACTTGCAATTTGTGTAAGACCATATTGTATAATCTAAATTTCTTGGGCTACAACTTCCACACTTTCAATGTATACTTGTAAACTGAAGCTTTGAAGTGGGTGTGACTTGGCTGTTTTATACGTATCAGGGTGACAATGAACTAAATGATTTGTGATGTCACTTAGTTCTATATTAATACCCTGCCTCTTGCATAGAATGCCTAGCTCCTTGTATGATTCATCAACTTACTTTTCATAACCAGTGAATATGTCTTCTACCTTTCCATCCTTTGTATAAAGATAAAACTCATAGTCTAGAAAAAAATAGGTCAGTGGTTCACAGTACTTCTTGCCCTTCTAGAGGACCTCAGTTTGATTTCCAATATCTTTATTAGGTGGCTCACAACTGCCTACAACCTCATTACTAGGATATATTATCCTGTCCTCCAGCCTCCATGAGCACCTGCATATGTGGTACACAACACACAAATATACATAATTTAAAATAAATCTGTACTCTGGAGACCTGCACCCACCAGAACAACCATGTGAGAGCCCTACACCCCAAGCTTCTGCACTTTGGGTCCCCCAACAAGCCCAGCAACTGTGAAAGTCTTCTCTGACCCCTCCATGCTTCATCTTCCAGTCTACACCTCTACGTGCAATTCCAAAGCCTTACAGCCATCAGGAACCATCAACTCTATCTGCATTTCTGTAAGCCTACTACCACCAGGAACTACCAGCCCTACCTGCAACCTCAGAGACCTGCTGCCATCAGGAACTATCAGGACTACCCACACTAGGAACATCCAGATGGCTAAAGGTCAGCATAAGAACATAATCAACAAAAGCCAGGGCCATAAGGCACCAACAGAACCCAGCTATCCTATTACAGCAAGCCCTGGATACTTTAACACAACTGGAACACAAGAAAATGACCTTAAATCTAATCTTGTGAAGATGATATAGTCCTTTGAAGACAAAACAAATAAATCCCTTAAAGTAATAAAGGAAAATATAAACAAGTAGAGGCCCTTAAAGAGGAAACTAATAAATATAAAGAAATAAAGGAAAATACTATCAAACAAGGGAAGGAAATCAATAAAAATGTTCAAGACCTGAAAATGGAAATGGAAGCAATAATGAAAACACAAACTGAAGCAATCCTGGAGATGAAAAACCTAGAAAAGAGAATCTAAACTACAGAGACAAGCATCATCAACAGAATGTAAGAGATGGAAGAAAGAATCTCAGACTTAGAAAATATGATAGAAGAAATAGAGACATTTGTCAAAAACATGGAAAATCTAAAAAGTTCATGACACAAAAAACCCAGGAAATTTGGAACACTCTGAAAAGACCAAACATAACAATAATAAGAATAGAAGAAGGAGAATATTCCCAGATCGAAAGCCCAGGAAATATCTTCAACAAAGTCATAGAAGAAAATTTCCCTCAACTAAATAAAGAAATGCCTACAAATGTACAAAATGCTTACAGAACACTAAACAGATTGGACCAAAAAAGAAAATCATCCAACCACATAATAATCCAAACACAAGATTTACAGAACAAAGAAAGAAAATTAAAAGCTATAACGGATAAAGGCCGAGTAACATATAAAGGCATACCTATTAGAATTACATCAGACTTCTCAAAAAAGACTTTAAAAGCCAGAAGACCTTGGCAGATGTCATGTAGTCTTTAAGAGATCACAGGTGCTAGCCCAAACTATCATACCTAGCAATATTTTGAATCATCATAGATGGAGAAAACAAGATATTCCATGACAAAACCAAATTTAAACAATATCTTTCCCACTAATCCATCCATATAGAAAATAATAGAAGGAAAATTCCAAGAAAAGGAAGGTAAATACATCCAAGAAAACACACGAAATAAATACTTACACACCAGCAAAATTAAAAGGAAAGAAACACACACACACAGTACTACCCCCACACTGACACCAAAATGTCAGGAATTAACAGTATTGATCATTAATACCTTTCAACATCAATGGCCTCGATTCCCCAATAAAAAGACACAGGCTAACAGAGTGTAATGATAGCAGAGTTCACCATTCTTCTGCATACAAGAAACACACCTCAGAAAAAAAAAAGAGATATTACCTCAGAGAAAAGGGCTGAAGAAAGATTTTTCCAAGCAAACAGACCCAAGAAACAAGCTGGAGTAGCCATTCTAAAATTTAATAAAATAGATTTCCACCCAAAATTATTCAAAAGAATTGGGGAAAGACACTTCAGAGTCATCAAAGGAAAATTCTACCAAGATGATGTCTCAATTTTAAACATCCATGCACCAAATGAAAGGGCACTAACATTCATAAAAGAAATATTACTAAAGTTCAAATCACACAACAAACCTCACACATTAATATTGGGAGACTTCAACATGCCACTCTCAACAATGCACAGGTCAAGACAGATACTAAGCAGAGAAATAATGAATCTAACTGACATTATGAATCGAGTGAACCTAACAGATACCTACAAAGCATTTTACTCAAACACAAAAGAATATAACTTCTTCTCAGCACCTCATGGAACCTACTCCAAAATTGACCATATAGTCAGTCACCAATCAAGCCTCAACAAATACAAGAAAATTGAAATAACTCCTTGTGTCCTATCAGACTACCATGGATTAAAGCTGGACTTCAAAATCAGAAACACTGGAAAGCCTACACACTCTTGGATATTGAACAACTCTCTACTCAATGATCACTGGGTCAGAGAAGAAAGAAAGAAGTTGAAGACTTTCTCAAATTCAATGAAAATGAAGGCACAACACACCCAACTTATGGAACACAATGAAAGCAGTGATAAAAGTTCGTAGTACTAAATGCCTTCATAAAGAAATTGGAGAGTTCTTATAGTAGTAATTTAAAAGTACACATAGTAACTCTAGAGAAGAAAAAAAAAAAGAAACTCTAGTGTGATAGTGTCAGGAAATAATCAAACAAGGCTGAAATCTATCAATTAGAAACAGAGAACATTACAGTGAACCAGCAAAACCGAGATGACTCCTTTAGAAAACAACAAGATAGACAAACTGAGCCAAACTAAACAAAAGGCAGAGAGACAGCATTCAAATCAACAAAATCAGGAGTAAAATGGGAGACATAACAAAAGTCACGGAGAAAATTCAAAGAATCCTTAGGTCTTACTTCAAAAACCTACATGCCTCACAATTGAAAAATCTCAATGAAATGGATGATTTTCTAGACAGATACCACAAAATTAAATCAAGACTAGGTAAACTATCTAAATAGCCTTATACCCCCTAAGGAAATAGAAATAGATATTAAAAGTTTCCCAAACAAACAAAGAAAAAAAGTTCAAGGCTAGATGGATTTTGTGCAGAATTCTAACAGACTTCAACATTATAGCCAATACCCAGAAGGAAGATTGCCAAACTCATTCTATGAGAGCACAGTCACCCTGATACCTAAACCGTACAAAGACTCAACAAAGAAAGAGAATTTCAGAGCAATTACCCTTACGAACATGAGGCAAAAATACTTAATAAAATACTCTCAAACCAAATCTGAAACACATCAAACATCAAAGACATCATCTACCATCATCAAGTAAGGTTCCTCCTCAGGATGCAGGGCTGATTCAATATACAAAAACCCATAAATGTAACCTACCATATAAACAAACAGAAAGAAAAAATCCCATATGATCATCTCATTAGATGCTGAAAAAGCCTTTGACAAAATCCATCACCCTTCATGTTAAAAGAGTTTGAGAGATTGTGGATACAAAGTGCATATCTAAGCACAATAGAGGCAATATACAGCAAGATAATAGCCAACATCAAATCAAATAAAAAGAAACTTAAAGTAATTTCAAATCAGGAACAAAACAAGGTTGCCCCCCCCTTCAATATAGTAATTGAAATCCTAGCCAGAGCAATAACACAACTAAAGGAGATCAAAGGAATAAAAACTGAAAAGGAAGAAGTCAAATATCTCTATTTGCAGATGATATGATAGTATACATAAGTGACCTCAAAGCTTCTACTACAGAACTCCTACAGCTGACAAGCACCTTTGGCACCAGCAAAGTGGCTGGATACAAAATTAACTTAAAAAAAATCAGTAGTCCTCCTTTATAAAAATGATAAGCAGGCTAAGAAAGAAATTTTGGAAACAACACACTTTACAATACATGCAAATAATATAACATAATTTGATGTAATTCTAACCAAACAAATGATAGACCTGTGTAACAAGAACTTCAAGTCTCTGAAGAAAGAAATCAAAGAAAATATGAGAACATGGAAAGATCACCTATGCTCATGGATCACTAGAATTAACATAGTTAAAATAGCCATCTTACCAAAAGTATCTACAGATTCAATGCAATCTCCATCAAAATTCCAATACAATTCTTTACAGACATTGAAAGAACACTTCTCAACTTCATATCAAAAAACATCACCCAACAACAACAACAACAACAAAACAGGATAGCTAAAACAATACTGTGTAGAACAGCTGTGTAGTTTCACCAGCTGTACACTTTAAGCTGTACTAATAATGATAAAATAAAAACAAAAATCAAAACACTTTGTGGTAGTTGTACAGACACATTGATCAATGTAACTGAACTGAAGACCCAGAAGTAAACCCTCACACATATGGATGATTTTTGACAAAGAAGACAAAACCATACAATGGGAAAAAAGAAAGCATCTTTCACAAAATGGTGCTGGTCTAACTGTATGTATGCATATAGAAGAATGCAAATTGATACATATTTATCACCCTGAACAGAATTCAAGTCCAAGTGGATCAAAGACCTCAACATAAAACCAGATACACTAAATCTAATAGAAGAGAAAGTGGAAAATAACCTTGAATGCATTGGAACAGGAGCAACTTCCTGAACACAACACCCAGAGCTCACACACTAAGAGCAACATTAATAAATGGGACCTCATGAAACTAACTAGCTTCTGTAAGGAAACAGTCAATAGGAGAAAATTCTAGCCTATAGAATGGGAAAAGATCTTTACCAACCCTACAACTGACAGGAATTATATTTAAAGTGTATAAAGTACTCAAGAAAATAACCCAATTAAAAAATGGGATACAGAGCTAAATAGAGAATTCTCAGCAGAGGAATTTCTAATGGCTAAGAAACAGGTTTTTTTTTTTTTTTTTTAAACTTCAATGTCCTTAGTTATCAGGAAAATGCAAATCAAAATGACTCTGAGATTCCACCTTATACCCATCAAAGAAATCACATAACATGTACTCACTGATAAGTGGATATTAGCCCAGAAACAGATTACCCAAGATACAATTTGCAAAACACATGAAACTCAAGAAGAATGAAGACCAAAGTGTGGACACTTCACCCCTTCTTAGAATTAGGAACAAAGTACACATTGAAGGAGTTACAGAGATCAAGTGTGGAGCTGAGACAAAAGGATGGACCAACCAGTGACTGCTGCAGCTGGGGATCCATCCCATAATCAGCCACCAAACGCAGACACTATTGCATACACCAGCAAGATATTGCTGAAAGGGCCCTGATATAGCTGTCTTGTGTGAGGCTATACCAGTGCCTAGCAAACACAGAAATGGATGCTCACAGTCAGCTATTAGATGCAACACAGGGTTCCCAAGGGAGGAGCTAGAGAAAGTACCCAAAGAGCTGAAGGGGTCTCCACCCCTATAGGTGGAAGAACAATATGAACTAACTAGTATCCCCAGAGATCATGTCTCTAGCTGCATATGTAGCAGAAGATGGCCTAATTGGCCATCATTGGGAAGAAAGGCCCCTTGGTCATGAAAACTTTATATGCCCCAGTACAGGAGAATGCCAGGGCCAAGATGTGGGAGTGGGTGGGTAGGGGAGTGAAGGGGGAATGAGGGAGGGTTTAGGGGACTTTCAGAATAACATTTGAAATGTAAATGAAGAAAATATCTAATAAAAATTGAAAAAAAAAAAAAAAGACAGTATGGGGAGATTAACAGGGAGTGGGATCAGGTATAGGGAGACCCAGGGGGAGAGAAAATTGAAATGGGTATGCAGGGGGCAGGGCAGGTCATCATCTCTAGGACTTGTCAGAGACCTGGGATGGGGCAGACTCCAGGAAGTCTATGGGGATAACTCCAGATGGGACTTCTAGCAATGGAAGATATGGAGTCTAAAGAGGCCACCTCCTGTAGCCAGGCAGGACTCCCAGCGGAGGGATAAGGATAGCAACCCAACAAAACCTTCAACTCAAATGTTTCCTGCTCCCAAGATATTCAGGGAGAAAGATGAACCAGAGAGTCAGGGAATGGCTAACCAGTGATTTTCCCAGCTTGAGATCCATCCTATGGACAAGAACCAATCACTGACACTATTTTTTTATAAGATATTTTCTTTATTTACATTTCAAATGTTATCGCCTTTCCTAGTTTTCCCTCCAAAATTCCTCTATCACCTCCCCTCCCCCTGCTCCTCAACAGACCCACTCCCACTTCCCTGTCCTGGCATTCCCCTATACTGGGGCATAGAGCCTTAATAGAACCCAGGGCCTCTCCTCCAATTGATGATCGACTAGGCCATACTCTGCTACATATACAGCTAGAGCCATAAATCCCACCATGTGTTTTCTTTGATTGGTAGTTTAGTCCTAGGAAGCTATGGGGATACTGGTTGGTTCATATTGTTGTTCCTCCTATAGGGCTGCAAACCCATTCAGCTCCTTGGGTACTTTCTCTAGCTCTTTCATTGGGGACCCTGTGCTCCATCTAATGGATGATTGTGAGCATCCACTTCTGTATTTGTCAGGCACTGGCAGAGCCTCTAAGGAGTCAGGTTTATTAGGCACCTGTCAGCAAGCCCTTGTTGACATCTGCAATAGTGTCTGAGTTTGGTGGTTGTTTATGGGATGGATCCAGTCTCTGGATGGTCATACCTTTAGTCTCTGCTCTGAACTTTCTCTCTGTAATTCCTTCCATGGGTATTTTGTTCCCCCTTCTAAGAAGGATCAAAGTACCCACACTTTGGTCTTCCTTCTTCTTGAGTTTCATGTGTTTTGCAAATTGCATCTTGGGTATTCTGAGCTTCTGGGCTAATACCCACTTACCAGTGAGTGCATATCATGTGTGTTCTTTTGTGATTGGGTTACCTTACTTAGAAAGATATCCTCCAGCTCCATCGATTTGTCTAAGAATTTCATAAATTCAGTGTTTTTAATAGCTGTGTAGTACTCCATTGTGTAAATGTACCACATTTTCTGTATCCATTCTCTGTAGAGGGCATCTGGGTTCTTTCCAGCTTCTGGCTATTATAAATAAGGATGTTATGAACATAGTGGAGCATGTGTCCTTATTACAAGTTGGAGCATCATCTGGGTATATGCCCAGGAGAGGTATTGCTGGATCTTCTGGTAGTATTATGTCCAATTTTCTGAGGAACCACCGGACTGATTTCCAGAGTGGTTGTACCAGCTTGCAATCCCACCAGCAATGGAGAAGTGTTCCTCTTTCTCCACATCCTCGATAGCATCTACTGTCACCTGAATTTTTGATCTTAGCCATTCTGGCTACTGTGAACTGGAATCTGTGGGTGGTTTTGATTTGCATTTCCTTGGTGATTAAAGATGTTGAACATTTTTTTAGGTGCTTCTCAGCCATTCCATATTCCTAAGTTGAGAATTCATTGGCTCTGTAACCCATTTTTAATAGGATTATTTGATTTTCTACATTCCATCTTCTGTTGGTGACCTTTTTGTCTTATTGACAGTGTCTTTTGCCTTACAGAAGCTTTGCAAGTTTATGAGGTCCCATTTGTTGATTCTTGATCTTACGGCACAAGCCATTGCTGTTCTGTTCAGGAATTTTTTTCCCCAGTGCCCATATCGTCGAGGCTTTCCCACCACTTTCTCCTCTATAAGTTTCAGATTCTCCAGTTTTATGTGTGTTCCTTGATCCACTTAGACTTGAGCTTTGTACAAGGAGATAAGAATGGATAAATTTGCATTCTTCTACATGGTAACCACCAGTTGAGCCATCACCATTTGTTGAAAATGCTGTCTTTTTTCCACTGGATGGTTTTAGCTACATTGTCAAAGATCAAGTGACCATAGGTGTGTGGATTCTTTTCAGGCTCTTCAATTCTATTCCATTGATCTACCTCTATGTCACTGTACCAGTACCATGTAGTTTTTAATCACAATTGCTTGAGGTCAAGGAGATGATTCCACAAGAGGTTCTTTTGTTGTTGAGAACAGTTTTTGCTATCCTGGGTTTTTTGTTATTCCAGATGATTTTGCAAATTTCCCTTTCTAAGTCTATGAAGAATCGAGTTAGAATTTTGATGGGGATTTCATTGAATCTATAGATTGCTTTTGGCAAAATAGCCATTTTGACTATATTAATGCGGCCAATCCATGAGCATAGGAGATCTTTCCATTTTCTGAGATCTTCTTCAATTTCTTTCTTCAGAGACTTGAAGTTCTTTCTTCAAATACAGATCTTTCACTTCCTTAGTTAGAGTTACACCAAGATATTTTATATTATCTCTTCTTATTGTGAAGGGCGTTGTTTCCCTAATTTCTTTCTCAGCCTATTTATACTTTATGTAGAGAAAGGCCAATGATTTGCTTGATTTAATTTTATATCCAGCTACTTCACTTAAGTTGTTTATCAGCTTTAGGAGTTCTCTGGTGGAATTTTTGGGGTTACTCATATATACCATCATATCATCTGCAGATTGTGATATTTTGACTTCTTCCTTTCCAATGTGTATCCCTTTGATCTCCTTTTGTTGTCAAATTGCTCTGGCTAGGACTTTAAGTACTATAATGAACAGGTAGAGAGAGAATGGGCAGCCTTCTCTATTTCCTGATTTTAGTGGGATTTCTTCAGATTTCTCTCCATTTAGTTTGATGCTGGCTACTTGTTTGCTATAGATTGCTTTTATTTTGTTTACATATGGGCCTTGAATTCCTGATCTTTCCAAGACTTTTATCATGAATGGGTGTTGGATTTTGTCAAATGCTTTCTCTGTATCTAATGAGATGATCATGTGGCTTTTGTCTTTGAGTTTGTTTATACAGTGGATTCCATTGATGGATATCTGAATATTGAACCATCCCTCCATCCCTGGGATGAATCCTACTTTATCAGGATGGATGATCGTTTTGATGTGTTCTTGGACTTGGTTTTCGAGAATTATATTGATTATTTTTGCATCATTATTCATAAGGGAAATTGGTCTGAATTTCTTTCTTTGTTGGACCTTTGTGTGGTTTAGGTATCAGAGTCATTGTGGCTTCATAGAATGAATTGGGTAGAATACCTCTGTCTTTATTTTGTAGAATAGTTTGAGGAGAATTAGTATTAGGTCGTCTTTGAAGGTGACAGAACTCTGCACCAAACCTATCTGGTCCTGGGCTTTTTCTGGTTGGGAGACTATAAATGACTGTTTCTATTTCTTTAGAGGATATGGGGTTGTTTAGATCATTAATCTGACCTTGATTTAACTTTAGTACCTGGTATCTGTCTAGAAAATTAAATCATTGATATTATTAATGATACTCTATTATGCTTGCCAACAGGAGCCTAGCATAACTGTCCTCTGAGAGGCTTCCTCTAACAACCAATGGAAACAGATGCAAACACCCACAGCCAAACATTACATAAAGATTTGTGATTCCTTCACCATGCCTGACATTAAGCTGTACTACAGAGCAATTGTGATAAAAACTGCATGGTACTGGTACAGCAACAGACAGATAGATCAATGGAATAGAATTGAAGTCCCAGAAATGAATCCACACTGGATACCAGTGGACTAGAAACTGTTCCCTCGATTTTGGTAGGTCACCTTTTTCCTGTCGTAAAAGTTGTTTACCACGACCGTGTTGACCGACAATCGTACATTTTCTTACGCTTAACTAGGTAAGAATAGAGGAACATGTTTCGAATTCAGATTTACCTAATTTCTGGAGGTGTATTTTCCAGAGACACTGAAATTTATAGAGGAGAAAGTAGGGAAAACCCTAGAAGATATGGGCATAGGGGAAAGATTCCTAAACAGAACAGCAATGGCCTGTGCTGCAAGATCAAGAATTGACAAATGGGACCTTATAAAATTGCAAAGCTTCTGTAAAGCAAAAGACACAGTCAGCAAGACAAAAAGGCCACCAACAGATTGGGAAAGGATTTTTACCAATCCTAAATCTGATAAGGGACTAATATCCAACATCTACAAAGAGCTAAAGAAGCTGGACTCCAGAAAAACAAATAACCCCATTAAAAATGGGGTACATAGCTAAACAAAGAATTCTCAACTGAGGAATACCGAATGGCTGAGAAACATCTGAAAAAATGTTCAACATCCTTAATCATCAGGGAAATGGAAATCAAAACAACACTGAGATTCCACCTCACACCAGTAAGAATGGCTAAGATCAAAAATTCAGGTGACAGCAGATGCTGGCGAGGATGTGGAAAAAGAGGTACACTTCTCCATTGCTGGTGGGATTGCAAGCTTGTACAACCACTCTGGAAGTCAGTCTGGCATTTTCTCAGAAAATTGGACATAGTACTACCGAAAGATCTTGCAATACCTCTCCTGGGCATATACCCAGAAGATGTTCCAACTGGTAAAAAGGATACATGTTCCACTATGTTTATAGCAGCCTTATTTATAATAGCCAGAAACTGGAAAGAACCCAGATGTCCCTCAACAGAGGAATGGATACAGAAAAGGTGGTACATTTCCCCAATGGACTACTATTCTGCTATTAAAAACAATGAATTCATGAAATTCTTGGGCAAATGGATGTATCTGGAGGATATAATCCTTAGTGAGGTAACCCAATCACAAAAGAAGTCATTGGATATGTGCTCACTGATAAATGGATATTAGCTCAGAAACTTAGAATACCCAAGATTCAATTTGCAAAACACAAGAAAATCAAGAAGGAACACCAGTGTGTGGATACTTCATTCCTCCTGTGAATAAGAAACAAAATACCCATGAAAGGAGTTACAGAGACAAAGTTTAGAGCTAAGATGAAAGGGTGGACCATACAGAGACTACCCCACCAGGGGGGGATCTATATCATAATCTGTCATTAAACTCAGACACTATTGCATAGGACAGCTAGTGCCTACTTAAGGGAACCCGATATAGCTGTCTCGTACAGAATTGGTTGCTCATAATCATCTATATGATTGAACACAGGACCCACAATGGAGAAGCTAGAGATAGAACCCTAGGAGCTGAAGGGGTCTGCAACCCTAGAAGTGGAACAACAATATGAACTAACTAGAACCCCCAGAACATGTGTCTCTAGCTCTACATGTAGCAGAAGATGGCCTAATCAGCCATCATTGGGTGGAGAGGCCCCTTGGTATTGTAATCTTTATATACCCCAATACAGGGGAACACCGGGACCAAGAAGTGGGAGTGGGTGGGCAGGGGAACAGGGCGGGTGGGGGGAACTTTTGGGATAACATTTGAAATGTAAATTAAGAAAATATCTAATAAAAACTAATTGAAAAAAAAAGATTTGGGATTCTTATGGATGAGTTGGAGGAAGGATTGAAGGCCCTCAATTACCTAGAAACTCCACAGGAAGATCAACAGCGTCAACCAACCTGGACCCTTGGGGGCTCTCAGTGATTAAACCACCAATCAAAACACAAGGAAATATGAGCTGGACCAGAGCTCCCCTGCACATATGTGGCAGATGTGCAGCTTGGTCTTCATATGGGTCACCCCAATAACTGGAGCAGGGACTATTCTTGACTCTGTTGCCTATCTGTGAATGTTGATCCCCAACTAGGCTACATTGTCTAGCCTCATTCAGAGAGGATGTGCCTAGGTGACTTGATGTGCCAGGGTGGGTTGATACCCCGGGGACAACCCTCCCCTGCTCAAAGGAGAAGGCAAGCTGAGATGGGGGGAGGCACTGTGTGAGAGTAAGAGAGAGAGGAAAGTGGGTGCTACAATTGGGATGTAAAGTGAGTAAATAAATATATCAATGAAAATTTAAAAAATAAAAACTTTGTAAAGGGAAAAATGGTACAACACATTATAAGAAGACCATTGCAGATGGGTCCTGGCTGACAGTGACTTGAATTATGATTTGGGCTCTAAAACCATGCAAAAGTGAATACACGTTCAGTAGAGACAGTACTTCAAATTTGGATATTTTCCTGGGTTCATGGTGTGGAAATCTGTTGAAATTATGTCAAGTAGCTTCAGCTCCCAGCCAGCCATGTGACCATGAGGGTAAACAATTGGTGTCACTGAGTAAGCTGTGTTTACTAAGCTCAGATGTTAGACAGGTGAGTGCACCTGGTATATTTATTTTAAAAAGTTATAGTTTTATTATTTATGTGTATCTGTGTGAATGCACATGTACACACCTGTGCAGGGACTAACAGGGGACAAAAGAGGATGTCCTATACTCTGGAACTAAAATTATAGTCTGTTGTGAGATTCTCAATGTAGGTGCTAGAAACCAAACTCAGGTCCTTTACAAGAGTAACAAGAAGACTTAACCACTGAGCTGTCTCTCCAGCCCCTTTGCTGAATTTCTGATATATTCTTTTCATCTTTATGGGTTTATTGAGGCCATAACTACATCATAATCAAGAATCTTTTATCTATTTATTCCATAATTAAGTATAAAAATCAGGTTGGAACATAGGTTAAAATAAAATAAAAAACATGGATATACATGTGCATACATATACATATATACATCACAGAGAAAAGAGATTCTCATAAAGGCTACATGTGAAAAAATCATCCTGGTAGTTTCTAAAAACAACAAAAGTTTGGATGCCTGCTCTCAAAGATGCTGTTTCAAATGATTATGATTGGGTCCTAGTCTTTGGAGTTTCTTCAAGAGACCATGATGACTCTCAGTGGAGCCAGGAGCAGAATTGCTGTTCTGAAGCTTGTACAATAGGATTTTAAGACAGTCGTTTCTTCTGGTTCTCTTATAAAACTTGAAAAAGACAAAAAATTGTCTGAAATTCGTTCTGTGAGCTCATCACTGGAGGTACTTACAGCTTACCTCTTAGTGATTGAACTAGTTGCTCAAAGCACCTTCATCCTCTGAACAGAAAAGGAATCTCAGGTTAGTCAGCACTGGTGCTGCTTGCAACTAACAGTGCAAAATCTTTTCCCATCATAAACTCTGAATAATAATGCTTCATTTATGAAATACAGAGCTTATTTGCTGTCTGCATCCAAAATATTGTTGGAGGAAAAGCAGGGATGCTATAAGAAGCTGGTTCTTGAATGCATACAAAAAAAAAAAAAAAAAAAAAAAAAAAAAAAACACCTCATCATTTTCCAATTAAGAAAATGTTTCCTTACCAGCTGTGCTCCTGTATTAGTCATTCCTCCTATCTAGAAATTCAATATTTGTCTTCAGCCTTTCCTGTATCCATTAAATCCAAACCCACACTTCTTTTAATTAAGCAGAGTCCCACCTGCAGCATTGTCTATTCACATTCCTGAAGAACTCTGAAGTCTCAGGGTCAGCTCCTCAGACTTGACATTTGTGGGCTGACGTCACTAATTCAATGAGTCCCAAAGACTCTATGGTCCCTGTAATGCTTGCTGTTTCTGTCTACCGTGTTTGGACTTTTATTGTCACTCTCCTTGTCATTTCTAACAGATTTTATGCTCTCTTGCCCTTTTGGCTATTCATACACAGATTGTCTATGGCAGAAAAGTATCCTTGAACTTCTTACTGTTTCCTCCGTCCTAGACACACAGCCTATACTCCAGAATCAAGAGTGGGAGTGGGATTTTAACCAGTAAGAACACAGAATTCTGCTGCTACCAGTACATTGAGATGTATGGAAGTTGACTGTACTCTAGTTCCATAGGAAGGCATGAAACTCTGAACTGTACTAGGCATATCGCAGAAAAGTGTAATGGTTACTGTTTAGGGCTAGAGCAAGACCACCCAGGTTAGACCTCTGTTTTTGTTTTTACTACTTAGTCCCAGAGTGTAATGTTCATGTATTTACTTTCTTCTTCTTCTTCGATAAAATGTACACAATAATAACACTATCACATGGCAAACAAGCTTAGTATCATGACATAAAACATTAGGTTCTCTGTAAGTATTGTTTCCCACTTTCCCCCCATGTACCGACTTACTGTCTTTGCTTCAGACATGTACTGATGACCAAAATAAGCTGACAAGAACAGGCTTTATGGAGAGGATTCTTTCTCTTTTCCTGTTTATCTTACAGATGGAAGATACACGGCTGAAGCCTGTAGCTCGGACTCCCTGTGGGAATTTGAGCATGGAGTCAACAGAAAAAACCAAATCAAAGAAATAGAGAAATGACAGCTCCTGGTGACAAAGCTGGTGCTCCTGGGCTCTGCAGCTAGATTTAACTCTGAAGTGAAATTGATCATTGCACTTTCCATTTGCTCATGACAGTTTAATCTCTTCTTGCTTCTAAGCCAGGTTACGTTGAGTTTCTGTTACTTGTGATCAGAAGGTCTTAATTGAATCAAGTCAAAGATCAACTCTCTTCGGGGCCAGATAGCAAAATATTTCCCCAATTTTTTGAACTACATTTCCAAAGCAATTCCTTGTGTATACAGCCTGGTTGGTATATTCATCTTTCCCCAGAGCAGAGCATGCAGGCATGTGCCCAATATATGGGTATAAGCACCAAAAAGAGCTGAGACTATGGGTCCTTCCTTCCTACACCTAGCTGGAATGGTTTGCATCAGAGCTGGACTCTTTGAGCACCTCCTGAGCACATGATTTATGGACCAGGTCCACAACTGGCACTTTGGTTCCCTGTACATCATTTGGACTCCAACAGTCCCTTTAAAGACAGTTTATGTTCTTGGGTTGGTTTTAACAATGGCTACAAATCTGGAAAAAAATAATGATATGCAAAGCATACTGAGAAGTGACTATGGAGTTATAGTTTCTAGTTTTTGAGACTATGCAGAGGTTAGCCCTTGTTCAAAACCCAAAAAATGTCTATTTACATAGAGATTATTTACAAAACTCTCAGAGTTTCACAGGACCAGGTGATGGGTAGCTCCTGCCATCTGTAAGTCAGTAGGAATGATGTGAATGTAAAAATATGGAAGAAAGGTATTGTGCAGGAAGATTTACTGATGAAAAATCATAGATCTTCAAGGAAGAGCCTGGTTCCAAGAACAAAATGGAGTTAGTGTATGGAGAACCCTGATTTCATTCTCTCCCTTTCCCCAGGCTCCTAGTAGAGTTGCTTGTGGGATAATTAACTTGCTAGGAAGGTAGCACAGGGCACAGTAAAAACAGGTCAAGGGAATGTATCTAGAAAGGCAACATCAGTGAAATGTTGGTTGGGTTCTCGCTCCCACCCCTGCAACCCCACATGCAACCTTCCATATCGATTATATCATGGTATTTCCAGAATTCAATGAAAAAACAATTTGAGTATTCTACAGGAAATCAAGGGTACCATGTTTTATGGATAATAGTGAAAAAGTTGCACACAGAAAACTTTTATTATAAATAATAACTTCAGCAAGTCAATTTTCTTTCTTTCTTTTCCTTTTCTTTTCTTTTCTTTTCTTTTCTTTCTTTCTTTCTTTCTTTCTTTTCTTTTCTTTTTTTTTTTTTTTTTTTTGGTCCAGGACTTATTGTGGATAACATCCTGGTTTCAAACTCTGATCCAGCTTCTTCTTTCTCCTGAGTACTTTAACTACACATAAGCAACAAACAGAAAATTATATCACTGCGTACCACTGCAAGTACATTATAAGGAGACTGCTTTTATATGTTGGTACATATGTTAAACCGAACATGATGCAAACATGCCAAGGACCTGTGTATACTCCTGTATCTGTGTGTTCATGGGAGCGTTGGTAAGTATTATTTTATATGTAAATTGTAAGTATATAATAATATATACAATTTGATTTGCTTAGGTGAAATAAGGAATTAAATATAATTCAGAGTTTTTGTACTTACTCATGGTAAAAGATTTTGAAATTTACATGTGTGTGTGTTGTACAAACATGAGTATAGAAGTTCACTCAGCTTGTTTATGTGCATGTACTTAGCGATGCTGGAGAAGGACATCCAGGTGAAGTCCTCTGTCACTCTCTGCCTTATTACCTTGAAACAGGGCGTCCCACTGAAACAGATTCCCACTATTTGAGCTAGGTGGGTTGGTTAGCCAGCCTTCAAGAGAAACATGTCTCCCTCCCTGAATTCTGGGGTTGCTGGCACATGCAACCATGGCGAGACTTTTTCACATGAGCTATGGAAATTATAATTCAGGTCCTCGTGTATGTCCAGTAAACACTGTTACACACTGAGCTATCTTCACATTCCAAGGATAATTTTTCATGTTGTTGTTGTTGTTTTCATTGGATATTTTCTTCATTTACATTTCAAATGTCATCCCCTTTTCTGGTTTCCCCTCCGAAAACCACGCTCCCCCATCCCCTCCCCCTCCCCCTGCTCACCAAACCACCCACTCCCACTTTCTGGCCCTGACATTCCCCTATACTGGGTGATACAGCCTTCATAGGACAAAGGACCTCTCCTCCCATTGATGTCCAACAAGGCCATCCTCTGCTTCATATGCAGTTGGAGCCATGGCTCCCTCCATGTGTATTCTTTGGTTGATGGTTTAGTCACTGGGGGCTCTGGGGTTACTGGCTAGTTCGTATTGTTGTTCCTCCTATTGGGCTGCAAACCCCTTCAGCTCCTTGGGTCCTTTCTCTAGCTCCAAGGATAATTTTTAAGATAGAATCATGACTCTTTATGCCAATGTAAAATGAACATTTATTAATGGCTTTACCTCATTAACAGTGAGGAAACCAGCAAGATATTACTACCAATTCAAAGGTGAATGAAAAGAGTAGACATATTTCCAGATCAGGGATATTTGAGTAACAAATAAATCTCCTTGGTGAGGGAGGGATGTCAGCATAACCTCTAAGGGAGAGACTTCATTGCATACATACAGTCTGGTATTATACATTCACATTGCTTATTTACAACTAACAGAACTTCCCAATCACATAAAGGCTGTGAGAGATGCAGAATCCCTGCCTGTAGAATCATGTAATCCCAATAGCATCCCTATGGAGTTGCAAAACAACCCAACCTGTCTTCATATATATTATAAGATCTCACAAGGGGCTGGAGCACAAAATTGCCTCCTCCCACTTGAGAATCATTGCTCTAAAAATGTACAGTATTCCACTGAAGCACACTTTCTTTTGTGTGTAGATTGGTGGATCAAACTGAGGTTCTTGTATATGCTAAGCCAATGCCTACCACTGAGCTACACTTCCAGTCCTCACATTTCTCCTACTTTTGTTACTCTATCTAGAATGTTCTTCTCCTATATCTTGTCTTGACCCTTGCTCATACTTTATTCAAATATTTTCCCAGAAGTCACTTCTGAGAAGTGACCCATCAATTTATCCCAAGTAGAGTCTGCCTCTAGAATTGCTCTCCTCTTTATTCTTCTGTCCACACATTTATTTCCATCGAGTGTTTTTCTCCATTGCCTGGCATCCTCAGGTCCAAAGATTTCTGAAAATAGAAACCTATTGAATTAAGTGGACTAACCAGAGAAGGCATGGCTGTAGGGCCGTGAGCAACTGAGCCCATTGGTGGAAAACAGAGGAAGAGGTGAATGTTGGTGCCCAGATTCCCTGCTCATTTTCACACAGTCCAGGACTGCAGGCAAGGAGATGGTACTGCCCATATTTAAAGTCGGTCGTCTGTCTTCTGTTAATCTGCCTCCAAGTCCAATCACATGCACTCTTAGAACTTTGTCTTCTAGGTGATTCTAAGTCCAGTCAATCTGACATTAAAGATTAAGCACCATCTTCTTTCCCAATGGTCTGCTAGTAAATATTTAATATGTGATTGCCTACAAATGGTGGAAGTATTTTGTTCATTATACTTCCCAATATCTGTGGGGTAAATATACAAGTGACAAGCTTCAAGTTACCAAAATGATATTAGTGGTCACAGCCATCAGCTCAAAGAGGTATAATTTGTCCTTAGCATAAGGCTGCTTGCTACTGCTGGTGCTGTTGAGATGTAAGATCTCTATAGTCTGGATGCACTGAAGTAACATACAAGGCTTTTTTGTTGTTGCTGTTCTCAGTGTTCTATTGCTGTGACAAGACACATGACTGTATTAGCTCTTTAAAAGGAAAGCCCTTAATTGGTGTTGTGGTTTGTATATGCTAGGCACAGGGAGTGGCTGTATTAGAAGGTGTAGCCCTGTTGGAGTAGGTGTGTGGGCTTTAAGACTCTCTGTCTAGCTGCCTGGAAGCCTGTATTCTGTTAGCAGCCTTTAGATGAAGATGTAAAATTCTCATTTCTGCTTGTTCTGTGACTACCTAGATGCTAACATGCTCCTATCTTGAGGGTGATAGACTGAACCTGTAAACTGGCCCCCAATTAAATGTGGTTCTCTCTCTCTCTCTCTCTCTCTCTCTCTCTCTCTCTATACATATATATATATATATATATATATATATATATATATATATATATATATATATATATTATTAAGCACCACAGTCATTTAGTGGCAGTGCTTATTTGCTTTACAAGGTAAACTGGTCATTTCTGTACCAAACAGCTTGGGTTAACAGAGAGCCTTCAGAAGCATTTTATATAATGGCTATACAGCTACCATTAATGAGAAATAACAAGCAATGTACATTGGCTGTGTACTGACATATAATGAGTAAGCCAGTACTTTGTGGCTCTCATTTAGACTTACAAGTTTTTATCCCCTGGTGAAGATGCAATTAGCACAATGGCATCAAATTGTGCCAAGCAAAACTCAGCCCATGTAGGCACAGTTTCTGCTTCTTTTCCAAACAGCTATTAGCAGATTTCTCCAGCAATCAAAGCCATTGAACACACAGTTTGCTTAAGTCTATTTGAGAAAATGTTTTCTCTTAGGATTCATTAAAATTTCCAACACACATCTCTCTTTGAACTACTGTGACATCTGTTCATACTGCACACTGGGATGTAATTGGTCTTTATTCAGGTGTAATTGATGATTTACATTATTAAGTCTGTCTCAGTTTGGCTCATTGCCTAGGGACAATTGAAGCTGACACTAACATTGTGGCAAGATTTAGGTCACTAATGGTGCCTCTTCTTTTAACAAACTCAAAGCCAGTGAATTGAATTTATTCTAAAACCTCATTTATCTTTAGAGATAACAACAGTTTTCTCCTCAAATGATGCAGGCAACTACTACAATAATGATAACCATACACTGTAAAGGTCATCATAATAATCTAAATCATACCTATGTTAATTTAAAAATCATCAATAAAAGTAAATTTAATAATTTGTTATTAAAGATGCAACTCTCCTTAAAGCAGTGGTTCTCAACCTTTCTAGTGCTGTGACCCTTTAATACAGTCCCTCAACTTGTAGTGACCCCCAACCATAAAATTACTTTGTTGCTACTTCATAACTATGATTTTGCTACTGTTATGAACCATAATGCAAATATATGATATGCAGGATAACAGGGACTCAACTCCCAAGGGATCACTACCCACAGGTTGAGAACCATTGCTTTACAGTATAGTATTAGAACCCCAAACATTTTAAAACTCCAACTTGAGAAATACACTTTCTTTTCACTAATAGCCAATCCATCCATGAATGTAGTATAGAAAAAGAAGAATGGTATAATCACAATCTTTTTAATGAAATTGTGGAACAAGAAATTTAGTAGCATATTCCCAATATTCCTATTCCAAGGGAACCATTGCCTCCATATAGTACTGACCAGGTATGTGTGTGTGTGTGTATGTGTGTGTTCATGTGTGTGTTCCATGTCATGCACCTAATAAAATATCACTTAAGCTCTGCTCATGGCACCACTGCCTAGCCATGATTATTTTCCCAGAATTTACCACATATCTCATAAGCATGTTCCCAAAAGATGCCCTAGAGATATCAAGCTAATCTCAGAGAAATACTGTACTGATTTTCTGGGAATTAGTACCCAAGAACCTGGGGCTGTACAGTACAGCAACTGCCTTCACCAGATGTAAACTTGAGATTGATTTTGACCAGTAGCCATCTTAGTTTCTATTGGTGCCTACATCATGCCTCTCATCATTGTGCCTCCTTGGTGGCAGTAGCACCATAGACCCACACCACAATCCTCATTCCAGTTAACCCTTGCCCCTGCCTCTCAGCTTCTTACTTGCCTCCCAGTCTCCTTCATTCATGGGTGATTGTGGTTAATTCCAAGAAATGATTTCTTACAGCTAAAGTTTTTGCCTAGATTCTGGGCATTTGTATTTTCATTGTCTATCTCCCTCCACTATTCAGTGGGTTTGGAAAAAGAGGCATTGAAGATGCTAGGCTCATGTAGTACTGCTGGGCTACATACCCTTTTCCATCACTGATAATTTTGAGGACATAGAGAAAGGCTCAGAGATCCAAGACTCATGAGTAAGAGTCACTTTAGAAATGATCTTTCCCATTCTCAGACACTTTGGTCTTCTTTCTTCTTGAGTTTTATGTGTTTTGCAAATTGTATCTTGGGTATTCTAAGTTTCTGGGCTAATATCCACTTATCAGTGAGTGCATATCATATGTGTTCATTTGTGATTGAGTTACCTCACTCAGGATGATATCCTCCAGATACCTCCATTTGCCTAGGAATCTCATAAATTCATTGTTTTTAATAGCTGAGTAGTACTCCATTGTGCAAATGTACCACATTTTCTGTATCCATTCCTCTGTTGAGGGACATCTGGGTTCTTTCCAGCTTCTGGCTATTATAAATAAGGCTTCAATGAACAAAATACTCATGGAAGGAGTTACAGAGACAAAGTTCAGAGCTGAGACAGAAGGAAGGACCATCCAGAGACTGCCCCACCTGGGGATCCATCCCATAAACACAACCAAACCCAGACACTATTGCATATGCCAGCAAGATTTTGCTGACAGGACTCTGATATAGTTCTCTTGTGAGGCTATGCCAGTGCCTGGCAAATACAGAAGTGGATGCTCACAGTTATCTATTGGATGGAACACAGGGCCCCCAATGAAGGAGCTAGAGAAAGTATCCAAGGAGCTAAAGAGGTCTGCAACCCTATAGGAGGAACAACAATATGAACTAACCAGTAACACCCGCCCCCCCAGAGCTTTCTTCTCCAGCTGTATATGTAGCAGAGGATGGCCTAGTAGGGCATCAATGGGAGGAGAGGCTCTTGATTTTGTGAAGATTATATGCCCCAGTACAGGGGAATGCCAGGGCCAGGAAGAATGAGTTGGTGGGTTGGGGAGCAGGGCAGGGGGAAGGCATAGGGGCTTTCAGGATAGCATTTGAAATATAAATGAAGAAAATATCTAATTAAAAAATGATCTTTCCTAAGTTTTAGTTTTTCTAGGCCATGGAAAGAAAAGGACATGAATGTGCTTCTGCTTTGAGCTTGTTGATGAAAATAAGTATGGTTAAGCATGATAAAATAATTAGAGAACAGATTACAGTTGAGCTTGTGACATGAGCAGAGAAGTGTGATGAATTTATACTTGTACTTGACAAGAATAGAGCAAACTTAAAGAACATGTGGCTGGAACGCTAAACCATTGGCTCTCTAACTTGAACATTAGCATCCCTTTCAGGGAGGTCCAACATTTTGATATGTATGACATGATGTCATAATCCCCCAATGTGTTGGGCTGCCCATGCTCTTAGCTAGCCTGGGAGACATGTGGCCTGTAAGTCATAGGTTAGACACATCTTCAACAATTTGTCAAAGCACAAATTATCAGATGCAGAATTCATGATTGTGTAGGTCTTGGAAGGAGCTTGAAAAATAGCAATTTTTCCAGGACTTGGTTGATGCTACTCATACACACCCAGGGATCACTAATTATGAAACTCTGCTTAAACCAGTAGTTCTCCATTGTGCCTACACAGCACATTGAGATAGTTTTTAGGAGTTCAAACATCAATTACTTTGCTTTTCACTCTTCATAGGTCCTGACCTCTGGGGTTAGGTGCATGTATTGTATATATAGACTGAGCTTCAGGACTGCTGTATAATTGTCCTGGTTAGAGTTTCTATTGCTATAATAAAACACCATTACCAAAGCAACTTGGAGATGAAAGGGTTTATTTCTGCTTACAACACTCCTCTCAAACTCCATCACTGATGGAAGTCAAGGGCAGGAACTCATAACAGGAACTGCAGCGGAAACTTTGGAGGAATGCTGCTTGCTGGTTTGTTCCTAGTGGTTTGCTCAGCCTGTCTTATTACACAATTCAATTCTACAGTCCTGGAGGCACTGCATCCCTGCCTCCAGTTAGACAGGTCCTCCCACATCAACCATTAGTGAAGAAAATGCCTTAGTCTTGCCTACAGGCAATCTGCAGAAGCATTTTTCCAACTGAGGTTCCTTTTCCCAGATAACTCTAATGTATGTCAAATTGACACACACACACACAAAGAACCCAAACAAACCAAACCAAACAACAACCCCATTAAAAACATAGGCAGGACAAAAACCCAGCAGACTAGCATACATCCAGGATACAGCTAATTTATTTTTAAACTAATTTATTGATAGTTGTATTATACCATAGGCACACTAGGCTGGCAGACTTTTGCTGTGTATGCATATACTGCTTCATCACCTTAAATGCTCTTGGTACTTCAGGACAATGGACCCAAAGATGGATTGTTCTAGGCCAAAAGTAGAACAGTCACATGACAACTTGCCCAGGTTCAGACAGCCATATCTTGGATGGTACTAAGTGACTTTTATGACCTAGGTATAGGTTACATGGATGTTGTAATCACTGGGAGACTTATAAGAAAGCCTGCTTTGTGCCCCAAATGCTAAGGCAGAGATTTTCTTCCTTTCTTTTCTTTCTTTCTTTCTTTCTTTCTTTCTTTCTTTCTTTCTTTCTTTCTTCCTTCCTTCCTTCCTTCCTTTCTTTCTTTCTTTTTTTTTTCTTGTTTTTTTTTTTTTTTTTTTTTTTTTTTTTTTTTTTTTTTTTTTTTTTTTTTTTTTTTTTTTTTTTTTTTTTTTTTTTTTTTTTTTTTTTTTTTTTTTTTTTTTTTTTTTTTTTTTGAGACAGGGTTTTCTGTATAGTCCTGGCTGTCCTGGAACTCACTTTGTAGACCAGGCTGGCCTTGAACTCAGAAATCTGCCTGCCTCTGCCTCCCGAGTGCTGGGATTAAAGGCATGCACCACCACGCCTGGCGAGATTTTCAACTATGAACACTCACTGGGACCATCCGGGGACTTTGAAAAAAATTGTGACTCATCCCATGATGACTCTGATAAAATTGGCCCTTCGGAAAAAAAGTTTCTAAAATCTCTAGGGGATTCTAAATACAGTCAAAATTTAAAAGGGCAGTTGAAACAAGACTCCTCATGATATATTGACCCCCACCTATTGCTTCCATATTCTGCAAACCTTTCAGGGATTCTAATCTGTGGGTAGGGTAGAAAAATCACCACTATAAGGGAAGTAAATCAGTTGGGGGAAAGCTAACAAAACTGAAGATATAAGCTTATTGTTCTTTTTGAAGTATAGATTAACATAAAGACAAAAATCCTGAAAATGTGTTCTAAAATATTAATAGAATACTTGACATTTTATTTTGCAATTTAAAAATGTCAGATAAAAGTGTATGCATTTATAGGCTGACATCTATACATTACAGGAAGATTTAATCAAAGTAATTAACATATCTACCACTTTGCTTTTTGTAATAATAAAGTTAACAGACCTATTTCAGAATATTTGAAATATAGAATACCTTATTTTTGTTATCATGGCTATAAGAACTGTGGTCACCATTTTGTGTCACAGAATACATAAAATGTTCTCTTCATCTAACTGAATAATTTTTCCCATTTTGTCCTTTTCACATGTATGTCTGGGGAGTAAACTTGGATATGTATATATACTCAAATGTGTGCAGGTTCATGTGTGTGCCTGAGTGTGGAGGCCTGAGGCTAATGTCTAGAATCTTCAATCACTCTTCCACTCTTTTTTTATGGCATGTTCTCATCAAACCTAGAGCTCACCTATACAGCAGTGATCCCCTGTCTCCACATTCTGAGGCTTGAGTTACAGCTGAGCTTTCATGCACATGAGACAATTGTATAGGTTCTGCACATCTAAACTATAGTTGTTTGCAAGGCGAGCTCTTTAACTGCGAGTTACCACCTCAGGCCCTATAACTGAAAATTTGTATGCTCTGTTCAATATCTTTTTTTTTCTCCATCCTTCCAAGCCCCTGAACCCCTAGTAACTACTTTTATATTCTGTTTCTATGAGATTAACTTCTTGACATTCTATATACAAGCAACATTCAAAGTCATGAATCTCTAAGCATACGATTTTTTTTTCAATATATCGAATCCATTCCTGTATTCTGATTCTCAGTGTTTGAGGCACATGTAGATGGCTTCATTTGCTATCTTCATCTTTATTAGACTCAAAGATAGTGTTCTGCTCATTGTGTCTTTAAAAATATTACTTGAAGTCATCCTCAGCCACTTACTGTTTGGGGACTGTCTGACATGACATAAATGTGCATGATAGATACTTGGCTCTAAATCTGAGTATAAGTCACTTCCCAGAAGAGCTCAACTAATGCATAGATTTCACAAATGACATTTCTTTTATGTCAACACAACCTCCAGCTTTCTTTTACTGAAAGAGAATCTAAGCTCCAAGCTGAAAGTGGGCAGTATCCTGAAACTGAGTTCAATAATGGTTTTACAGTTTAATGGTAAAGCATTTTGACAGAACAGCATTTTCTCTATCACAGTTACCCCAATAGGGTGGACACACACAGAGAGACATGTATGAGTGTATGTGTGTGTATCTTTGTGTGTGTGTGTGTGTGTGTGTGTGTGTGTGTGTGTGCGCTTTCAGGTAGCATAATCTATTGAGTACTTGATTGTACTAGAGAAAGAAGGAAATTATTCAAATAACACTATAAGTTATTTTTTATCTTCTACATCCTCTTTTATCAAAACTGAACCAGCCCTGGGCAGTTGTCTATGTTGCATTTTATTAAGAAGCTACAGTTTACAAGAATTAAATTTGTTAACTCTTACCTCCGGGATCATGGACTTTCATTAGTGTTGGGATGCTTTTAGCAAAGTGGCTTTGTTGTTGTGTGGTCCTGAATACACAACACAGGAAACTCTCATAGAGTTGATGTTGGCCATTCAAGGCAACTCAAGTGAAGGACTTCCCTGCCACTAGCAAATACTCCCTGTGTAAACTTCGTATCATTTTTAAGCTTTGTAAGTCCTCAAGGCAAGAAAGTGGCCAGGTCTCTCACCACCCCAGACTTTCCTTACAGTTCTTAGGGCTATTCCCTAAAGGCATTAATGGCAGTTCCCAATCTCAAGGCAGGAGAATATCCAGGCCCTGCCCCCTCTATACAGGGAAAAAAATCTCACCAGTCCCTGAGCTTGCCATAAAATCAGATTGTACAAGCTCTCCAATCCCAGGCCAAGCTGGAAAGTTCCCCCCCCCCCAAGAATCCCTAAAAATTCCTGTTTTCTACCTAGTTTTCTACCCACTACTTCTCAACTAAGCAGAGGCAACCAACCTCCTAGGTTTTTCCCTCACAAGATATCCCTTCTGTGAGGTTTATTGTGCAGTGTGACTTTGTGGAATTCCTTGGCTCCCAACTGCCAAGTTACCTTTCCATATGAGCTGTAATGCTTAAGTTGGGCCATTTGAAAACCCCTTGAGAATGTCACTGAATTAAGCCCCAGATCACTGAAAGGCAACCTTGATTTCAGTGAAGGGACTTAAGCATTGTGATAGAGATGCATATGTTTGCTCATCACTGAAAACACAAACCATTCCACTTCATATCCAAATAAAGCACAGGCTAAAAAGGTAGTGAAAAGAGAAGTTAAATGTAGATAAAATATAAATGAAATAAAGGAAGCCAGAGAGAAGGGTGAATGTGTAGATCCAAGGTCACACATAATGGAAATACTGGATTTTAAGATTTGTTTTTATTTTTTATTTGTGTGTGTACATGTATGTGTGTGCATTACATGTTTGCAGTTGCTCCCAGAGGCCAGAAAAGGGCAATCAAGCCCCCAGCACCTAGAGATATGAGAAGTTGTGAGCCTTCATATGAGTCCTGGAAAGCAAACATCTCTGGTCCTCTGGAAAAGCAACAAGTATCCATAAACTGTTAGGCAATCCCTTCAGTTCCAAAAGATTGGATTTAAAAGTTCAAGGAGGGGTGTGGGCCAAGAATTGAGGAAAAGAATGAGCAGGAAATCATCTCATACTGAATAAGGAAGGTAATGGCTTCAGGGCAAGCAAATTCATGACATGCTCAGACATAGGCAGGTAGTTCGGGCCAATTTAATGGTGTCTAGAGGCATGGAAGCATCTGAGACAGCTTGTGGGGTCTTCAGAAATATGGTATTAACGTATGTACCATTTTTTTAGGTGATGGAGAGCTCACAAATGTTTGTTCCTGCAGAGTGAATGTGACAGCAATTCAGCTACTGTATGTGGCTGGGCCAACAGGGTAGGGGTGGGGAGGCAAGATCCAAGGTGTGGTAGTTTGAATAAGAATGCTGCCCTAACCTCCTGTATTTGAATGCTTGTTCTGCAGTTAATGCAACTGTCTGGGAAGGATTAAAAAGTTTGGCTTTGTTGGAAGATGTGTGTCACTGGGCAATGGGCATTGAGATTTCAAAATCCAAGCCATTCCCAATTAGTTCTCTCTCTCTCTCTCTCTCTCTCTCTCTCTCTCTCTCTCTCTCTTTCTCTCCCTCCTTCCCTCCCTCCCTTCCTCCTTCCCTCTCTCCCTCCTTCTCCTCTCCCTCTGCCTTGTGCTTGTGGATCAGATGTAAGCTTTCACCAACTATTACAGCATCATGCCTGCCTCCTTGCCCCCAATATCTCTGCCATGATGGTCATGGAGTCATCTTCAGAAAATGTCAGCATGTCCCCAACTACATGTTCTGTTCTGTAAGATGCTTTGGTGGTGGTGATTTGTCACCTCAGTACAAAAGTAACCATGGTCCACGGAAATGAGGAAAGAGGCTCAGTGGTGGATAAGTGTGAGGTGCCAAGTTCCCATCAACAGGTTAGCTTCAGCATTAAACCTTCTCCAAACTTTCTTGCCCACTTAGTAATATGTCACATATTCTTCTTTTCTTTATTTTTCTTTCCTTCCTTCTCTACCTCCTCCTTTTTCTCTGCCTCCCTCTCTTTATTATCTTCCTTCTCCCTCCACTTTCTCTCTCCCTGCCAATAGCTCCTCAGCTATGGGTGGGAGTTTATACTCCCCCTTCTCTCCCTCATGCTGGGATTTTGTCTGGCTGGAGCTTTCTCAGATCTTATGCATGCTGTCATAATCACTGTGAGTTCATAAATACATTTATTCTGTTATATCTGTAAACACTGCATCTTTGTTATTCATCATCTCTAACTCTTAAAATTTTTCTGTTCCCTCAGCTGTGAGATCTCTCAGGTCTCAGGGGAGTGGTATAATATAGGCTTCCCCTTTAGGGCCGAATACACAACAATCTCCTATTTTTCACATACTGTCCCTTTGAAGATCTTTGTGTTAGTTGTCATTGACTACAAGTAAATGCTTCTTTTATGAGGTTTCAGAGATGTACTGACCTATAGAAATAAGTCATTCAGTATATATAAAAAATGAATTACTTATTTTTGAGTTGTTGCCTAATGGGTCACATATATAGATCCTCAAGCACTACAGTCTATTGGCACTACCACTTGCTATTCTTCAGAACTTAATGGTAAGAACCTACTGTTGAAGATAATATATCTGTGAGTCATGTATAAAACAGAGTTGTGTAGCAATGGGGGATGGGGAACTGGAGGTAGTCACCAACATGTCCCAGATGACAGGAAAGCACTAGGCTCCCAGGACCCAACAGGGATGAGATTATCTAGAATGCCCAACAAAAGGGAGAGAGAACCTGAAGAGACCATATCCAGAGGTTAGGCAAGGCCCCCAGTTGGGGGATGGGGTCACCCACTCATCTCCAAATTCTTAACCCAGAAGGGCTCCTGTCTAAAGGAAATACAGGGGACAAAGTGTGAAGGAAATACCATCCAGAGACTGCCTCACCTGGGGATCCATCCCATATACAGACAACAAACCCAGATACTATTGCAGATACAAGAAGTGCTTGCTGAGAGAAACCTCTCTCCTGAGGGGCTCTGCCAGAGTCTGATAAATACAGAGCAGATGCTTGCAGCCAACTATTGGATTTAGGACGGGGTCCCTAATGGAGTCGTTAGAGAAACGATTAAAGGTGCTGAAGAGGTTTGCAGCCCCATAGGAGGAACAACAATATGAACTAACCAGTACCCCCAGAGCTCCCAGGGACTAAACCACCAACCAAAGAGCACACATGGAGGGTCTCGTGGCTCCAGTTGCATTTGTAGCAGAGGATGGCCTTGTTGGTCGACACTGGGAGGAGAGGCCTTTGGTCTTGTGAAGCCTCTATGTCCCAGTGTAGGAGAATGCCCAGACAGAGAGTGGGTGGGTTAGTGAGCAGGAGGAGGGGAGTGGGCTAGGAGAGTTTTGGAGGGGAAACTAGGAAAGGGGATAACATTTGAAATGTAAATAAAGAAAATATCTAATAAAAATAAATTTAAGGATACACTTCTATTGCTGTCTGAGAAATGACATATGTATCTTTTATTTCATTTTGTGACTCCCAGGCTGGCCTTAAACTCCTTACACAGCCAAGGATGATCTTGAACTGATTTTCCAGTATCCACCTCTCAAATGCTGAGACTATGTGTGTACACCACTTCACCTGGATATATTTTCTTCTAGCCTTTTTTACTTCTCCATATAAAAAGAAAATCTTATAAAACTAGTCTCTGACCGATTTGAAACCTGTGCTCAGAACATCTTCTCTAGCTCAAGCAACCTTCTATCTTGGAATGATCCCTTTGAATAAAGTCTGTATTGTGAAGGATGAATTTCTCTTCTTGTTGTTGTTTGATTCTGTAAATTTGTAACCTCAGGCTGCTGACTTCTCAGCCATCCTTTCTAACAGATTTCTTCATAATGGTTATACCTCTGAGATCAACTTGCTCACCAAGTTGTTGCTGACAAAGATTTGCCCTTTTCCTGTAACTTCATAGGAGTCTATTCCCTCGCCTTGCTTTCTCCAAGCCTGCTCTAATCTCTGAGCAAACATTTTCTCAACCTTATCCACTATACTATATTGCTTTTGCTAATTAAACTCACTGTGTAATCTAAAAGACAAGGAAGCCATAAGGTTGATGTATGCTTGTAAACACAGTACCCAAGAAGATTGATGCGATTGCTGTGAACTTGGGCTTTACAGTGAATTTTAGTCAAGTCTTGGTTTCAGAGTGAGACCCTGTTTCAACAACAATAAAAACTAATGCTGCTGCTGCTGCTGCTGCTGCTGATGGCAGTGATGATGGTGGTGGTGGTGGTGGTGATGATGATGATGATGATGATGATAGGCCAAGAAACACCCAAAGTCAAGATTATATGTTAAGGCCACATCCTCTTGCTAGATTTTATAGAGACATAAAGAGAAACACCCAATGAGATATTAATTGGCCGTTACATTTCGGAGCCACTTGCTAGCAAGATGACTTGAATTTTGTCATCAGTCATTTTTGTGCCTTTGATTGTCATCTGTTAAATTAGATTGCTGAACTTTTCAGGATATGCCCCTAGTTACTAGAAGATGGCAGAGATAAAACATAAGGCAAATCAGTTTGCTAATAGCTGCAAGCCAAAGCAAAAAAAAAAAAACAAAACAAAAACAAAAAACAAAAAAAAAAACCCCCAAAAAAACCAAAAAAAACAAAAAAAAACAAAACAAACAAAAAACAAAACCTTACATTCCTAGATGCATATTGAGACCTTGACCTAGGTACACTCTCGCCCATCAAACCTTGATTATTTATACAGTCCCTGGTAATTAGTTCCACAAATATTGATGCAACAAATGCATCTTCACATGCATTGGGATCTGACTGTCCCCTAGCCTAAAACTTTCCCCATCCTACTCTAGTCCATTCCTTTTAGCTTTACAGAATGTAAGTTGGGGGAAAATAATTCATACTTTCCTCAAATTTTCATTACAAAAATATTTTCATTACAGACAGACTCTTAGGTCCAGCAGGCATATTTCCTTGCTGTTGGTGGCTACAGGAACTATTCTTATATTCTGGTCCCCTTTTCCAGAAGCATCTCTAAAAGCTCAACAGATCCTTCATTTTAAAAATCCTTCAGTCTATAGCGTTTTGAGATAATGCAAGCGGAAGACTTTAGTGACTGTAGGGGTGGAGAATAAAGACCAGCAGCAAGGGCTGGTAAAGATAATCAACAGATCAGAGTCACAACTAATGGACCGGGATAGGGCTGACTTCCAGAATATTCTATTATAGAACTTGATAGAGAATATAAGACAGATGTAGCTACATGTCCCTGTAAGGCTGGCACACTGCACAAATGAATGGTGTTACGGCTGAGTCCACCTTAAAGAGTGAGAAGACTGCTTCACTCAGACACATTTTTAAGTTTTCTTTAGCTTTCTCCCCCATTGGTATACTCTGCTAAATGGAGACTATATAATGAATGAGGTTTTCCAGGAAAGGAAACAGAGATATAGAATGTCCTATGTTGGGTTTTCTGGGAGTGGAGCTTAAGGCAGGTACTCCTGTGAATGTCAATGATTGAATAAGGGCTTTCAGAAGATAAGAAATGATGGAAGTGGGATGCACTATAGAAGAAAGCTAAGCAATAATGTGATCTTGTCTGGATACTCACTTTGACCTGATCCCATGCAAAATACTGAAGCATGGATTGTTCCACAGGTTTGTGTCTACTTTGGGGCAAGAAGAATGGCAAGATACACTCCACGATAGTCAGTCACTGCCTTCTAATACTAAGGGTTATATTATAGTAAGGTGGCCACTTATGGAAGTACAACACTAAGGAAAAGAAAGAAGTTTTGAAAGATGGGAATCCAATGCTAAAAACAACTGAAGACTGACTATACTCATTTGTAAAAGAAGTATAAGTAATATACCACCATTACCTCTTCCTCAAAACATCAGCAAATGTTCTATTTTTCTTCAACTTTGTGAGCTTTTAGCAATCAATTTTATCTTTTGTTTGGACTCTTCTCTTGCTATGACACTTAAAATATGGGGAAAAACAACCACAAAGTCTTCATCTAATTTTTATTCCATGAAACAGAAAGGGACTATTATACTAATAAAGTGGTTAATAAATTAAAATTAAAAACCACAGGAAGATGGGCTCTAGGTTAGAAGTTAGCATTTCATATGAATTTTCTTCTTAGCACCACTTTTATCCCTTGTGGTTCACAGCTTCTCATTGTCAATTAAATTTGAACAAGGTAAAAAATCATATTATTTGACCTATTTTTCAAGAGATATTTTTGTGCATCTTTGGTCAATTGTTTTGAACTTGAAAAATTTTGCATTGAAGAGAAAATAATTGCAGCTAATGATATACTTATAATCCAGAAGTAGTAATGAAAACCTTCTATTTTTACTTCAAGGAATCCTGAAAGAAAAATCCTTGATTTACATGCCATAGATCACATATAGCCTATAATCTCAGAGCATCCAGAATGGGGAGGAAGTAAATAAAACAGAAAATGAGAAGATATAAAAAGAATGAGAAGTTAGCCTTCTAGTTGGTGGCTAAGCCAAATATAGGGATCGGCTTCCAACTCTATGTCAGGGGGTTCTCACTTTGATTGCTTTAAATAATTTGTAATACAAGAATTGATGCTGAGGGTGGAGATAAGACTCAGCAGTTAAGAGCACTGAGTGCTCTTCCAAAGGTCCGGAGTTCAATTCCCAGCAACCACATGGTGGCTTACAACCATCTGTAATAGGATCTGATGCCCTCTTCTGGTGTGTCTGAAGAGAGCTATAGTGTGTTCATATAAATAAAATAAATAAATAAATAATTCTTTTTTTTTTTTTTAAATTGATGCTATGACAAACAATAAGGGCTTCAAATATGGTGATTTTGACTGGAGAGTTAGTTTTTAAACATTTAACCGGTCTAACACTGAAGCTAATCCCAGCATCACTAGAAAACTAAGTTGCTCTATTCACTTAACAGATTGAATGGAGCCATCTGGTAGAGATGAAGGGAGACATATTACTTTGTCTTTTGTTAATCAGTTTTGCATTACTGTCACAAATATTGAGATAGTTGGGCATGGTGGTGTGTATCTTTGTCAAGACTTGTAAGGTGGATTAGGAGTTTAAGACCAGCCTCCGCTATATAATGAGTTTGAGGCCAACCGGATACAGATGAGACTGTCTCAAACATATACACTAGGAAGAAGAAGTGCATCATGGTAAGATTTTTTACCTCATGGCTGGCTTCATAGAGAAGAAAAGGAAGCCACATGGCTTCACAAATCACCTTCCACAACAACCCAAACTTCCCACTGGACCCTACCTTTTAAAAGTTCCATGACTCCATAATAGTGCCACCTTCTGAGTAGAGAGTAAGCTGTTACCATATATGTCTTGGGGAACTGAGTGAATGACTTTTCCTGGAAAGGTGTGACTAAATATTTGTTGGCACCAGATAAGTCATTAGTGACAGACCAAAGAAGTTATTCTACCACATCCAGCCTGGCAAATCAGTGGGCTTATTGAAGCCATTTACAGGACCATAACTAAGGAAGTACTATGATATGGATGATTCAAGCATCTGCACTACAGAGATGCACAACCCCAGCATGGACAATGACGCATGTCAGAACTATCCCATCTGAACTCCCTGTACACCTTTCAAGCAGGTCTACAGAAGTCTCTGCTCCCTGGCAATGTTTTTCTACTTGCATAACCTCACAGAAGGGCCTCCATGAGTTTCACTGGCTTCCAGAGTCTTGTGAACCTTCCTTTCTTTTCTCTCAGAGAAAACACTTTAATCTGGAAGAAACAACTACATAATAAAGACATTTGTCCAAAGCATGATACTTGACACTCATAATGTCTACCATACAGAGAGCATTAACTCTCCCAGGTCTGATACCCCATTCAAAGTATAGCTGGATTCTGAAAGTATAGATGGTATCTCTGCTTTTAAGTTGGTTTCTTTGGCAATTGAATTTGTTCTGTGGGTGTTTTGGAAACCTGATCCAAAGTCTTGTCCTGACTAAGTGTGGAGAGCCGTGCAGTGCCGTGCCTTTGAGAGGTGGCTGGCTTCTGCCTTCTGCTAGCCCAATAGCAAATGCTCTCATGGACACAAGTACTCAATTGGCTAAGGCTGATCATCTGGCTTCCTTATGTGGACCTATCTGCTGTCACCACATGGCTTACTGGGATTGGTTGGCCTAGGACTGTTTAGCCTATGGGCTGGCTTTCCCCATGTTCTATTAGAGAGAGTCGGTTGGTCAGGGGTTAGTTAGAGTCAGAGGCAGTTAGAGAAGGGCCAGGGAGTTAGGGTGAAGGGAGACAGGGTGAATTAGGTAGAGTTAGGTTAGAGTTAGCTAGGGGGATTTAGGGTAAACTAGTCAGAGGAAATATATTCAAAGGTTTCCGGAATAAACTGTTAAAGTAAGAGCTTGGGAGTCGTGTCTTTCTTGCTGGTCAAGAGAGGCGCAGGACAACCAAGAATGAGATTGACAAGGGTTGAGAAACGCAGCACACATAGCCATAAGTGACCTTCGCCGGAAGCCCTCAGCTAAGGACCAGAAATGCTGAAAGGATCAAGAAAATGGGAAGAGATAAAAGAAATTCAAATGATACAAATCAACTTTTCATGGGAGAATATGTTTCAGACAAGAATCTTTACCAAAGGAGTTACAGAGACACAGTGTGGAGTAGTGACTGACTGAATGACCATCTAGAAACTGACTCACTTGGAGATCTATCCCCTTTATAGTCACCAAACCCAAACACTGTTGTGGATGCCAACAAGTGCTTGCCAACAGGAACCTGATATAGCTGTCTCCTGAGAAGCTCTGATGGTGCCTCACAAATACAGAGGTGGATGCTCACAGCCATCCATTGGAATGAGCACAGGATCCCCAATGAAGGAGCTAGAGAAAGGAACCAAGGAGCTGAAGGGGTTTGCAGCCCCATAGGAGGAACAACAATATGAATTAGCCAGCATCCCCAGAGCTCTCAGGGACTAAACCACCCACCAAAGAGCACACATGGTGGGACTCATGGCTCCAGCTGCATATAAAGCAGAGGATGGCCTAGTCCATCATCCATGGGATCAGAGGCCCTTGGTCTTGTGAAGGTTCTATGCCCCAGTGGGGGGTAATGCCAGGGCCAGGAAGCAGGAGTGGGTGAGTTGGTAAGCAGGGGGAGGAGGGAGGGGATAGGGGGAGGGTGTTTTTCATAGGGGAAACCAGGAAACATTTGAAATGTAAATGAAGAAAATATCCAATAAAAAAGAATGCAAAAATAGATGATCAAGATTCTGCTTGGTCAGAGAAAAAGAAGTAAGGGACTGTAAATGTTGAGTAACCTTGTATAATTAGATGTGACATGTCCCTTCCATTTCTGACTGTCCATCTATCTACTCTTTGACAAACACCTGAGGGTGCTTGCATTTTCACATTAGCATACACTAATTAATTGTCAAATACTAACAATTATAATTCATGGAAGGCCAAACAATGCAGAGAAATTATTCATCTGGAAAGGTCATCCCAATTATAGGAGATAAAGGCTCCTCCTGTCTTACCTTCCTAGTTAATGTCAAGTAGCTGCCATTTCACACAGTCAATAAAAAAAAAAAATGTGTTGACTCTACCATGTGCTAAGCATGCAAAAAGTATTAAGAAAATTAGCCCAAGAGTTTACCCTTAGGGATTTTTTAGTGCAATGGAGGGAAAAAGACATGTAAATAAGTAAAACTTAATGCAGAGAGATACGGAGAAAATATATGGTAATTTGATGGCATATTTTCTCTAATGAGATGGCAATGTAACGCTTAGTGGCCCACACAGAAGATGGAATTTATTTTGTAGGAAGGTACTATGAATGCTTAGTAATTTCAGAAGTTTTTTGGCATCCACAGTGTCTCTTACTGCAGAGTGAACAAATGCAGGTAACTTGCTGAGCTGTGTCTGCGGCCGTCAGCGTTCATAGATTCTGTGTGCCTGAAGAGAAACTCTGACTTTTTGTCAGTAACAGGCACTCTATATGCATGCAGTCCCAGATGAGGAAATTAAATCCTAAATTGGTTACAGAATGTCTGTGTGACAGGAGTGACATATTAAAGTAGTTCAGTGCACATCTGAACCCAGATAATGTTACTCTGATGTCTGTGTGGTATGCAGATGGTCTGTTAGTAAACTAGTTTTGATTTGTGCTAAGGTAAAGAGTTTGTACCAAAATGTAAATCAACTGTGTCAGTAAAGTTTTTGACTGAGTCACCTAAGCTTTTGGGTACCAGGGTTTTCCCAAGAAAGCAAACTGTGCATTGATTTACTTCTTATCTCGTCATAAATCAGTCCTTTGTGTGTCACCATGTGAAAAATCATAGACCTTCAGTTACTGGGGGGCTTTTCTGGGCTCGCATCTGTAAAGAGAGATAGCAAACCGAACTTAATTTGTCCTGGGACAGAAGTAGCTCATAGAACTCCAGCTCCTGCTCTGGGAAACCTGTTCCAAATTTTCACAGCTGCCAATAATGTTAACTATTCTTTTTCATGCCTTTCAAGGAAGCATACACTTTAGCAAACAGCTACGTTCCACTTTGTGAATTCTTTCTTTCATTATAGATTCTTCTATTTGAGACCAGCTCTCCCTCCCTCTTCGCTGAGTCCAGTGCTTAACTTACTATTTCCTTTCCTTCATTCAAGAAGACAGATTCCCCGCACCCCACCCCACCCCCCGAAGAAGAAGAAGAAGAAGAAGAAGAAGAAGAAGAAGAAGAAGAAGAAGAAGAAGAAGAAGAAGAAGAAGAAGAAGAAGAAGAAGACATATCCATCAGCTCTGAGAAATGTATGGAAATGCCAAGGGGGGAATATATGTGGGAATGGTCACAGAAATTTTAATTTCATGAGCCTCTCATACACACTGGAAATAACTGAAATGTTTATCAACAAGGGAATGGAGGTGTAAGTGCCATTCTATTCAGACTTGTTCATTTAACTACTGTACAGTAATTGTAGAGAACACAATACTGATACAGACACAACAGGAGTGAATCTCTTAGACATAAGGAATGCCAATAGCTGTATACACAGCACATTCTGTACAGTTCTATTTCTGTTAAATCAGGGCACAGACAAACTCATCCACAGTGATAGAAATAAGAATTCTAGTTACCCTTGAAATAAGTATGGAATGTGTACCCACTGGGTAGAAAGCACAAACGAAGTCTGTCTCCTTGGAGCCTGAGAATGTTCTCTAAGTTGGTCTGGAAACACCGTTGAAAAAAAGCACATTTAAACTCATTTGTTGCCACAAAATAAATACCAAAAGGATTTTTGAGTTAAAATCAAAATGTGTGTAACCTATTGACCGTTAATCCTCTTCAACATGTCTGTCAAGAAGAAACAACCATGAATATGCACTGAGATTTAGCTCCCATTATGTGTAAAACCTAGTTTTCACTGGAAACCATTTTAAATAACCTAAATGTTCTGAAAATAAGAACTTGGTTTCAGGTAACTGTGATATAGTCATATCATGAGCCATCAAATTGAAATAGAGGTTCACTTGTAGGAGAAATGTGCCTGCAATCCCAGCACTTGTGATGTTGACACAGAAGAATTGATTATGAGTTTGAGGCCAGTTTGGGCTACATAGTGCAAACCTACCACAAAATTAAAGAAAAATAGTAGATGAAATGGCAAAGAGTATTTACTGTTAGGAAAATGTTAAAAATACTGAGTCAAGGGAAAAGTGGTGAGCATGTGAAGTCAAAATTTGTATTAATTTTTAATGTCTGGACACATATACCAAATATAAAATATATATGCACACATCACATATGTGCCTTTAAAATGTGCCAAAAACACTGGAAGTGCATTCACTTACACATTAAATATGAATAACTTAATTTGCATCTTTGAGTTTTTAAACCTCTTTCACATGTTTTCCACAATTGAAAAAAATCATTAAAAAACAAAATTAAAAAGCTTTCTGGTTATTCAAGTGTGTAGGCTTCTAGTGTTATAAAAATGCAGATGGTTTTTTCAACAGAAACAAATCACATTACTGTCTGCAACCTCATGTAAATACATCAGCTTAATGTCAAATGGGTGAATTGAAGCATTGTGAAGCCATTGAGTATACCCTGAGCAACCTCACAGAGGCATGCCCTCAGCAATTTTCAATAATGAACATGTAGCCTGGTATCAGTGCTTCTCCATTACAGAAACCTTGAAGGAAACACTTGGCAGACATCCCTGATCTTCTAGTTGTCACCCCACCTACTGAAATTACTGATGGAGATGAAAATTGATAAGGACACGATTTTAAAACAAGGTTAATCTCATCGCTTTTTACCTCCAAGTAGTTGATTAAACCAAAGGGAAATTATATTTTCCCACATTTTTATAAAAAACAGCCTTGTTGGGATCAGAAATTAGAATCCTGTACTGTCATTTATTCCCAAATTGTCACTAAATTCTAACAGGCCTTAAGAGAAGGTCTTCGGTTTTTAAGAAAAAAATGATGATAAGGATATTCACAACATCAACCTCACAGTGTATCTTAATAATACATCACCTAATTCTCACTGAAGCCACAGCATCCGGAAGTTAACAAATCAAACAGTATTTATGTGCATTATTACCAAACACCTATAAGGAACTGCTGCTGTAGGCAGCTGATGCCTTCTCTCCAGTGGGAGAAGGGTAACTATGGTAACTAATTTTATCCAATAACATTACAGTTTCATGTTGGCTAAAGCTACCTACAGCTTTATTTGTAATACTTACCTATTAAGGGTATCCTTGGGAATGCTATTATAGAAACCCAACCACTCTCCCTCTCCCATGACAACCACTCTCCCTCTCCCTCTCCCTCTCCCTCCCCCTCCCCTTCCTCCTCTCCCTCTCCTTCCTTCCCTCCTCCTCTTCTTTCTCCTCCTCCTTCTCTCTCTCTCTCTCTCTCTCTCTCTCTCTCTCTCTCTCTCTCTCTCTCTCTCCCTCTCTCTCTCTTTCTCTCTCTCTCCTGTGAAATAGTCATTAAAAGAAAATGATGTAGATGCAATAACCCAGTGAGAGCTTTGAACATTTTCTTGGGCCATTGCTTTAACTGATAGTGAGTGATTTGTTTTTATGTACCTCATTGATTTTTGCAAAGTAGACTTTTAAAAACTGTACATCTCCAAACTGCATCATAATGTGATTGCTATGTTATAGTGCTGTTTTAAAATATTTCAGGGATTCCTTACTTAGCTTCTTTTTCTTTTTTGCCTTTAAAATGTGTGTGATGGGCTTTGGGGTGATATGCATGGTGTCAAACTTTATACTAGAAGCTGTCATGGGTCTGACATCCACAGGAATGACTCAGTGGGGATAATGGCTATCACCAATATGTGTGTAGGTGTGGTTGTGTTTGTGTGTACATGATGTCTATGATGTTGTGTTAATGAGAATGATAAACCATCAACTAGGAAAGACTTTAAGATGAATTGGCAAATGGTGATTAGCACACTATGAACTTTATTCTACCAAAAGAAATTTACCTAAACCAGGATACAGAAAACATTTTATGTAAAGAAGTGTGCATTAGTTTCCTGTGGTTGTCATTCGAAATAAAATCACTCCAAGCTTCCTATCTTGAAAGAACAGAAATTTCTGAAATTTATTCTCATGTGGTTTGCAAAGTCTGAAATAAGGCCTTAGTTCAGTCATGTTGTCTCTTATAGGTCTTTCTATTAAAGAACGCTTTGTTTTCTACATTGTGGTTGTGCCTGGTACTCTCTTTGGCTCATGGCCACATCATTCCAATCTCTGTATTACATGCCTTTTCTATGTGTGTGTGTCGAGTGGAGGGGGGACTTCTGTTTTATTCCTTACAGGATCCTTCCCTTTGGGTTTAGGACCCACCTGGGTTAATGTAAGATGATTTCCTCTTGAGATCCTTGATTTAATTATATCATCAAAGACTTTTCAAATTAACTTCACATTGCTAATCTGGATATCATCACAAAGATATATCTTCTTGTGGGACGCCATATAACCTATGTTGGGCCAGATAATAAACTATTTCAGGATTTAGGGGAGAATATAGTCTCTCTTGCAGGCATTCAATTCTACTGTTAAGGAAAAAATGCCCATGTACCCCCAAATGGGGGGGGGTATAATGGATTTGACATTCCAATAAAACTTTTGTTGACAAAAAGAGACGGTAAACTACATTTAGTTCATGGGTTGGACATGAATATGTTTCTTTTCTTTCCTTTATATATTTTTTTTCTGGAATTCATAGACCTTAACATCCCACTCCTATTCAAAAATTCTAATATTAAGCCTAATATTATTCTGAACAAGACATCTTAGGTGAAGACTAGCAAACCTGCTCAATATCATTTTGACAGCTTTCCTCACCTCCTCACACTTTTCCTTCATTAACTGTGTAGTCTGGTGCCTGGCAATGGAGAGAGTACTTTATGTAAATGATTGTTACTTGAAAAGCTAGGTATGAATAGCTCAGGGCATAGTTGAGTGCAGGAGTACCTGCCTGATATGTGTGAGGCCGTCTGATCTGCAGCCACACTGGACACATGGGGAAAAAAACCCAACTCTGCCTACATTGATAATAGCTGATTTTCTCTTCCTGTGCTGGAAGAGAAGGCTTTGTGCATTCTAAATAGTCACATCTGCCTTTAAAGTACAACCCATGCCCCAATAGTGTTTTCTAGGGTTGAGATGCAGACATCTCTCATTTCATGCACTTGTCTTGATAATTCAGTATTTTTTGAGCAAGGTTGTCAGGTCTATATAGAAGACCCAGTTAAATCTGAAAGGTGAAAAATTAACAGATTTTTCATTACAAGTAAGTCCTAAATATCTCTTGGGGTGTAATTATACTAAAAAAGTCTTATGCACATGAAATTCAAATTTCCCTAGGCATCCTGGATTTTTATTTGCTACATTAGGCAACCCTTAGCTATTCTTACTTTTATAAGCAGAAAAAAGTGATAATTAGAAAAATAATCAAATATAAGGTGTTACTATAGTCACTGTCTTGTCTTCATTCCTTTGAATCTACGCTGTTCGTATTAGTGATGCAAAGCTTCACTCTCACAAAAAACATGACAGTGTGAGGTGCTGCCCTTTCTCCTTCCTCATACACCATTGCTTTAAGTTTTGCCAGTGAGGAGCACAGTAATGATATCTTTACTTTTATTCATTTGGGTTTTTTAACTCAATTTTTTATTATGAAGATAATATACATCCAGTAAAGGAATTGTACTTGGTTTTATATTTGAACGTATTTAAATAAGATTATACCGAAAGGAACCTTCTTATGCATATGGACTTTCTATAATTAGAAAAGCAAAATAAGCTTATAAATTTGATCCAAACTGCTGAGGGGGGCATAATTGAACAGCATTAAGTAAACACATAACAGAATGTCACTAGAGCACATGTTTTATTGTGGAGAGGCGAACTGAGGTATTAATGGTATGCTGCTGATAATCATGATCATAGTTCACTATGTATTTCATTCTATTTCTATTGTGGGCCATGCCTAGAATCCCTATCTTTATCATCACAGTTATTTTTTTTTTCTTTTTCACAATAAATATGTCTGTACTCTTTGGTTCTCTAGCATTTAAAAAATTATTTATTTATTTTTATTTTATGTACATTGGTATTCTGCTTGCATGTATGTCTGCGTGAGGGTGTCAGATCCCCTGGAACTGGAGTTACAGACATTGGTGAGCTGCCATACAGGTGCTGGGAATTAAACCCAAGTCCTTTGGTTGAGAACACCCAGGGCTCTTAACTGCTGAGCCATCTCTCCAGCCTCTGTTCTCTAGCATTTTAACCCAATAAATTAATAAAATAGAACATAGTATTTTAAACATGATAATTAATACATAACTGTTCATTGTATGTGTATAATTTCAGTTATTCAAAATAGCCTGCTGAAAAGTACAGAAAATAAAATATTCATATCTTGTCTGATAATGGAGCAATAATAGATGGTTACCGATAAAACGTGAGTTTTCTCTGCTTACACTAGAGAAAGGCATCCAATGATCCAAGTCTTCCCCAAGGATTATTTAATTGCTGCACTATACAACATTTTGTACAGACATACGCTGGAAGATAATTGGGCAAAAGCATTTCGGTTTTTGTTGTTGTTGTTGTTCTTGTTGTTGTTGTTGTTGTTGTTTTTCCCGAAGTCTTCTGTATGCCTCTTTGTCCTGTGAATTCATTGATTTGATTTGATTATCGCAAACTACTTTTAGCTTACTAAATGACTTACAAAACCAAGAATTTTCTATGAATGTGCTATAAATGTAAATTGGGTGAGTGTGCAAGACATACATTTTGTCGATGTCATTAAAGAATGCAATATGAAAGAAAGATGAGTCCCACTTGAAGGCAAACTCATTCTAAAGTAGACATAGCCATGTGTTATCAGCCAGCACATTGAAAGTCACATACAGTCACATCCGGCACCAGTTTAATTAGAGACATGAAAAGAAGCAGGTTGAGCTCACTAACTATGTGATTGTTCAGATCAGAAGTCAGCAAGTATTTTCCTGTCAAGATGATACAATAAATATTTTCCACTTCGTGAACCACAGTCTCTGTTGCATCCACTCAACTCTGACACTCTAGTACAAATGTAGCCAAATGTAATACATTTATAAATGAGTGTGCCTGGGATTTACTGAAACATTAGTGACAAAAACAATAGTATCCTAAATTTGGCTCATGGCATACGTTTACTACACCACTGGATAGGTCATTCACAATCCACTTATACTTGAATAAATATGATGACAGAATTGAAAAATAATTTAAAGCTTTTCAGAAACTCCAGAGAATAAGTTCTATAGAAATTACTTCATGGACTTCAGAAATGCCTCAGCAGTTAAGAACACTTTTTCCTTGTTTAGAGGACCCAGGTTCAGTCCCCAGCACCCACATTAGACAGGGTGATTCAACAGCCTATAACTCCAGCTTGACGGGACCTGACACCCTCTTTTGGCCTTTGTGAGTACCCGCACTCTGCTCAGAGACCCACATACAGTAATTTTTAAATAATATAACTAAGTCCTTTAAAAGGAAAATTCACATTATTTCCACTATACAAAGTTTCTGAGTGTTATGAATAAGCTCTTTGAATTCTGTTCTTGTTAATTACTACATTTTCTAAATGATTATAGCTGGGTGGAAGGAGAATGATTTATTTGTATATGTTAATCACACCTGGCTTACTTGTTTAACTTTAATATTTGATTAGGGTAATAACTGATTGAATTATATTCTTCTGGGTGAATGATGATATAAACATCAAAATCTAATAGTTTCTGATATTCTCACATTTAACTTATTTTTTTGTTCAAATACACAGGCTAGACACTTCAGAATAATGTCAACTGGACAGTAAAAGCAGCTAAACTCTTCTTAGTTTTAAATACAAAGTTTTCCTTTTTATAGAAAATAGAGTGGGTTATTAACATTTCCAAAAAATAATGGTTTTGCTTTTGCTTTTTTCCCTTCAGATTTTATTTTTTATATAAAGCAATGCCAAGGACTCAATTTGGTTACATGCCAGGCCTTTTGATTGAAGCCCCAATGCTAGCCACTGTGGCATATTATCAATCCTGGCACTGAACCAATTTAATTAATTTGCTGAAGGGCATATAAAACTCTTAGGTTGTGATAAAATATGAAAAACTCACTTCTATATGAGTCACTAGTAAGGCATATGTATTTTGGCTCAAACAAATGGTTGGGGACCATGGGGTGATGTGGAATCCATTAGCATGGCTATTAGAATGGCCAGCTTCTAGATTCTGAGTAAGGCAGGACTTAGTTTCATAGCAAACTCATATTGTAAACGAAGTTACTTCCGCAAACTTAAGGGCTCATTATTAAACTACTGCCACCTAGCTACAACTGCCTTTCTATTTTAGGCTGTGTGATGCTGGGACTGAAATTCTACAAACACATTTCTACTTCTCCAGCTGGTTCCTGATAGGGTCTGTCATTAGGGAGTACCAGCAGCAGGCTTCAAGGCCAGAAAGGGCAGTAGGGACTTGTTTTTTCCTGTTTCATGCTTGCTTCCCATGGTCTTCTTGTTAGATTATTGTTTCCATCATCCTCACCCTGGCCTCACATCTTTACTCTGGTGTTGGCCAGGTCTTCCTACTGGAGTAGTTGAATTCAATTTTCACTTTTCAACATATGCAATAGGTGTGCCATTGTATTTCATCATCACCCTGAGACACCAGCACTCATTAAACAGGTGCCCTTTTTGGGGGATTACAGTTCTACTGCTATGGACCTACATCATTTTATAACCTAGCCTTTCCCCCTTGTTTCTCCAGGGGTGGCATCTCTGTCCTGCAGTTGCTAACTCTATTACATCTTAGGGATTTCTGTTCCAGTTGTTAGAAGCATTTAACAATTCTTTATATTAAATTCTTTCTGTTAAAATTACCAATTTGACTTCTGTCTCTCAACTGGACTCTGACATTATACTTACAGACAGACTTCACTGTTTGTTTTATGGATTCATGTTAGTGCTAATGCAATTGAGATTTTTTTCCTGACATGACCTTTTCTTTAAGTAGTATTTTACTTTTTAAGAGAGGAAGGCTATAACTGGGGTTCATAGATTACACATGTTTAAGATATGTATTGTTAAGCTTTTTAATGAATTGGTTTTGTTTATGCCAATTTCTTGCCATTGTTTTTAACACTGTTCTGCATTTTTGGAGATCTTAAACTAAGAAAATATTTTATAAGGTAACAACTTTTCTTAGCAGTGGGAAAACAAAATGATTTTAGAAGATAACAAAGTTCAAATTGTCTGGAGTGTGCAACTCAAAAAGCACTTTCACCAATGCACTTAAACTTTTTTTTCCTATCAGAAAATGCTATTCAAAGATAGAGAAAAATAAAAAATGAGACATTTCATATTAAAGATAAAGAAGGCAAGGTGTGAAAAATGAATTTCTTTTGCCCTGTGGAAATAAGAGATCAGACAGGTACATATATCATTGTCTATATAGCAGATAATTAATATGTTGAGGAAATCAACTTTGTGTGAGAAAGAAAGTCTTTTCCTCTCAAGGGATTAGAAGTATGGGTAAATCATTGAAAAAATATCTCTATTAAGATGGATGAGAGCCTTGGTAGGGCTTCCCAACTTTCCCCAGGCCCAGAGACCCACACTGAAACTTGAAAGTAATAAACTTAACAGTTATAAATACTTGGCATTGAGGGCAGTCAATACATATAACACATTTAAGTTCCTATAGGGAAGCAGAACACATTTAAACTGCTGATAGAGGAATAAAAAATTTCTCTCTATTCACCTGAGTTTGTGGACCTAGTACCATCTACTTTTCAATATTATGAAGCTTTTAACTATTGCATAGAAAGGAGGCAGAGAAGAAAACTCCCAAATCACCTTTATTAACAGAAGTGCATAATGTAATTGGTTTATACTAATTCATTACTAGTTCAACTATACTAAACAAACTATATATGTGTGTATGTGTATATGAATATGTTTATATATATATGTGTGTGTATGTATCAGATAGGAGAAGATATATAAATAAACTGAATGATAGATAGCTATAGATACTGTGTGTAGGAAAAGCTTCTATATTCTTTCTGTCATTTCACTCATTCGTGTATTCCTCCTAGACAGCAAGCTGAATAGTAAGTAGCTGGAAGCCAACAAATTGCTCACCTTCATCTCCTGTCATCCTCTTCACTCTTTGCTTGTGGTTCTAGAAGTAAGGAGTGGAAAGTAAACTCTGTATGGAAACACAAATGGTTTTCAAAAAGTGTTTCAGAGCATCCTATCCCTCAGCTTCAGAGCCACTGTTAAAACTCAGGTAAAAGAAAAAAAAAAAACAATTTTCTTTCAACGTTGAATGTTTCCCTCTTTGGAAACTTTAGATCATGTTTTCCATTGTGTTTGGAATAGTCTTCCCCTAACTACTTCTCTGCCTGGATAAGAATCTTATACATCGAGAGTCCACCCACCCTGAAGCCTTTTTCTGTGCTTCAGTGGTCACCTTTTGGAGCACATTCCATGTTCCGTTAGGATTATCCCTGTAAGTGTTCGATCTGTAACTCTAGACCAAGGCATAGATCTTTGCTGACTTGATTTCATATCTGACATGCCCACTGAATGTCTGGCACATACTATACACTCTCATAAGTATGTGCTATTAAGTTGGCTGGCAAGTCATCGATAGAAACATGCACACATGTGAACCTCATCAGACTTTTCTGCTGCTCTGTTTTATATACCTATGTCCTCTTCCCCCATCTATATTTAAAAGTGCAGAATGGTAGGGCTCATATGTAGTTTTTTTTTCTTTATTATTCACCTCTTTTATTCCTTCTTGTCACTGCTTACATGATGTCTTCTTCAAGAAAATCTGTTTTTAGTGATTTTTTTTTTCTTTTAGACCACCTGGTTTCAAACTTTTCCCTATTATACCCAAAAATGTATGGTTTTATTTCCCTTCAACAAATGCCTTAAGTCATACTGTAGCATGAAACAGGTTGTTCAAAATTCTAATCCAAGGTCAAAGCCTTTATTCATCCTTATTTTTGAATTTCAACAGATTTCTAGAAACAACTGCCAACATTGTCTTTGGGGATACAACCTAGTCTTCGGTGCTGTTCCAAACAATGTGTGCATCAAGAAGGCTCCTCAGTGTTGAAAAAAGTTACAGAAATGCAAAGAGCTTGGGTCAATCAACAGTTCTAACTTTTACGTACACAGAGGAGTTCATAAAGATCCCTGCATTTCCTTTATCTGCAGGTGGGTTTTCTCCTACATTTCCTGTTTTCAAATCAGTGCCATCAGTCAGTGCTTTCCCAGGAAAGAGCTGGAAATACAGCAGCCAGAATAAATAGTGTCAGATTCTCAGGAGACAGGTAGAAACTTGAGAACTCCATGGCCTCCTTTATGCTTCTTAACAGGTTATGTAGCAAGCATGTGGCATAGCTCCTTAGGCAACAGCCTTTGTCGGGTGTTTATCTTTAAATTCAAAGCGAATAACTTCCACCCCAGAGAGGAGAAAACAAGTCTAAAACACAGCCTTGAATATAAATGTAAGGAATATCAAATTTATGCATGGGAAAACTACTTAGAAATTCATTTGCTTGTTCTCTTAATCCTCTGATTCCATTGTAAAGAAGATAATAAGAACATATTTTCTGGGGAAAATATTTTGGTGAAAAATAAACTACCCTGATTTTGTCTTGAAGCACAAAAATATTTCAAAAAAATATACAGTTAAACTACAGAGGTGTGTGTGTGTGTGTGTGTGTGTGTGTGTGTGTCCACACCAAGCTCAAACTCATAAAAATATCTGGCTTTTTTCATAAAGCATTGCTGATATATGTGAAACCATCTCATTCTTCTGCCCTCATCTTGAAGTGCTTTGTTCCTGTACATTTCACATTGAACATATTAAGTGTTAATCCATAAACATATTGTATTATATTTTTACCTATTTTAAATAGAGGTGAGATGCTGATATATATTATGTACTTTGTTCATTTTATTCAAAATTTTGCCTTTTAGGCTTATCCATATTTCTATAAGCAAGACTGTTTTATATCTCTTTTCTGAATTCCATAGTTATTCATAATGTTATCAAGAAACACTAGATTATCTTCAGCATTACAATAACTTATCCTGTACATTGTCTTCCCGTGACAACTGTAAAAGCTTCTGGAAATGAAATTATCCAGTCAGTGTGGTTATTCGCATTTTCATCAACTATTGCACAAATGTTATCCTGGGTCAAGAAAACCAACTCCTTGCCCTTAATTTTAAATAACATATTAACTTGGTGACAATTTCATTATTTCAGCATTACTTATCTAAATTATTTACTGATTTTGGAAACACAACTCTATCTCACTGCTCATTAATGTTGTGAGTAATTTGATTTTTTTTTTTTAGTTCTTTTTTTTTTTTTAATATTCTCTTTGCTGCTTTGCCTGAAGCTTTTCTAGATATATTTCAATGTGGCTATCTATTTGTTTATCTTATTTAAGGTATCATATATATTTATAATGCCTTTTGTATTCTGAGAAAACATGTCCTTAAATCATTATGAAAATACTGCCACACTGTCAGTCTCTCAATGTCTATAGCTTCTCTCTCTCTCTCTCTCTCTCTCTCTCTCTCTCTCTCTCTTTCTCTTTCTCTTTCCCTTTCCAGGATTCATTGAGAGCACTAGCTTAAGGTCTAACATTTTTATTAGGGCATGTCTGTTTGATTATAGTTTATTGCCTAATTTATCTAAAACAATTTTTATCTTCGATAACAGTATACATTTAACTTGTAAAACTTTTCGACGCTTTCTAAAGGATCCATGATTTCATGGTATCTCATCCTTGTTCTTACTTTGATAACATCTTGATCTTTAATTATACTAAGTATGCATTACATAATCTCTAATCAATAGACTTATGACTTGACATTCTTTGAGTTCTTAGAGCCTTATTTCATGGACTTATGGAATCTTAACAGAGAGTGGATTTGCTTCATGGTTATGATCACTAATATATTAAGTTGTAAAGTTGTCATTGACAGTCCTGGGGTTTAGCCCAATGATGCAGCACTTTCTTGGTGAGGGCTAGACATGCAGTCAATCCTCACAACAAGATAATTAGCACAGACAATAATATATTGGGTACAATCCTAGTAGAAATAGCTGGTACATTAAATACAGTAATGATGCAGAATTTCTGAAGAGGATAATTTACAAAACTGCAGCCAAGGATGAGGCGCCAGGAGCTGTCTGTTGCTGTTTTTAGTCTACATGGCCAAAGAAGGTAGCAACTAGACAAGGAGCTGAAGATGGCTGCCTTGGTAGAGAGGATAGACACTGCCTCCTAGTGGAAAAGCATGGACATAGCTAGGGGAGCAAATACCATTCCTTGGCTTCTCTAATCTTTGTTTTCCTGCTACCTTGACTATCTGAAGCCAACAAGATGGCAAGAAGTCAAGGTGATGTAATAAAGGCAAGTTAGCTGGAAAACAAACCAGGACAGAGAAGGCTAAAGAGTGACTCTAGAATGGCAGTCAGAAAATATATAAGCAGCAACTGTCAGCTCTAGTTCAGGGATGCTTTTTTATCTGTTGGAAAGCTTTGTGCTTAGGAGGAAGTCATACATACTCATACAGAGCAGGTTTATATGTACTCCCTGAAGTGTCCTCAAGGCTATCACTAGCACAATCTCAACTTCTTTGCTAAGTTTTCAGCTCTTTTTTTTCTAATTTTTAAAATTAAATTATTTTATTTATTTACATTCCAAATATTGCCTCCCTATCTGGTCCCCCTTCCAGAGTTCTTCATTCCCTCCTGCTTCCCTTTGCCTCTGAATGGGTGTTACACCACCCACCCATGCCTCCCCCTCCCCATCCGACCCCCACGACTCCACCTCTCCACCCCTACCCCATCACGCACCCACCTATGACCCGAACCTCATCTCCCCAGCATACCCCCCCTTCCCTGGGGTATTAAGTGTCTACAGGATTAGGCACATCCTTTCCCACTAAGGCCAGACAAGGCAGTCCTGTGCTAAATATGTGCCAGGGGGCATGGACCAGCCCATGTATATGCTCTTTGGTTGGTGGCTTAGTCTCTGGGAGCTATGAGGAGTAGTCCAGGTTAGTTGTTCCTGTTGGTCCTCGTATAAGGTAGCCATCCCTGTCAGCTCCTTCAATTCTTCCCCTACGACTTGTAAAAAAATCATTGAACAGCAAAATTTCTATAAACCTTACTGACAATATTGTACTGTTTTTGCTACAGAAATATTCTAGTTATAATGGGAAAGTACTGAAAAGCCTTGGCAAACTGAAGATGACATTAATATTTTTTTCTTTTTTTAAGATTAATGTTCTAGGTTTTTGGCAATGAACATAAGTTTAAAATGAGGGCAAGTGACTGTCAGTAGTTGGCTACTTGGACTACTTAAAATTAGTGCATCGATGTGTTTTTTTAAGCCACTCACTTAGCAAAGCATCCAAAAGTAACTGATTTATCAGAGAGATTTCTATTGAGAGAACATTTTTAAATAAATATTTTCCTCCAAAGTCCTGCACTATGCAATTTTGTTACAAAAACAATTACATCACTAATAAAAAGATCATATTATGTAAGGAAAGCTTTGAAATGAAATACTTGAAACTGCAAACTTTTACTGGATTTACTCTTCCTTTGGTATTGCTTGAGATGTAACCCAGATATTCTTGAATGCTAGAAAACCATTCTGCTACTTAGTGATACGCTCAGCTTTGGCTTACTGTCTTCACTAGGGATGTAGCTTAATTAGGAGAGTGTTTGTCTAGCACTGATGAAGCCTTGGCTTCTACTCTCAATACTATATAAGCCAAGCATGATAACATATGCTTATATTCCACGTAGTTAGGAGGTGGAAGCAAGCAATCAAAAATTCATATTTATCCATGGCAACATAGTGAGTTTAGGCCAGTGTAGGACTCACAAGGCTATCTCAAAGGGAAAAATAAACCCACTACACAGCAACAACAACAACAACAATAACAACAACAAATGATCTATTAAAGATGTAAATAAACTTTGATGTTGATAAGAACCACTAATATGTATTATGGGATATAGAGATAATAACCAAATTTCAACAAAAAGTTTGGCATAACTAATTGCTATTAGCTTCCAAACAGTAATAGATGGTAATAACCTATTACTGAAGACACCATTGATCCTTGGTCACAAGACATAAAAATCCTACTGGAATGGGTCTGAAAGCTTCCTCCTTTCTTGCTAAACCTCATAGTGAAGGAAAGTGGAACACAAATGGCTGGGGGAAAGTTAGCACCTATCAACATCCTGTCATGGAAGGAGGAGGGATAGATGGAATTGTACCATCTTACTCAGGATTTGTATTTATATAGTTAAGGGTTGATATGAGGGAAGATATTTTCTTCAAGGCTGTAACTCCTGGTAAGATGTCTGTTCTCCTGAAAATAATAGAAATGAATCTTATTGGGCGTCAAAGTAGAAGGAGATAGGAGGACATTAGAAGGTAGCAAGGGATGGATGCTATGACCAAATATATTTTATGCACATGTATTAAAGTAGCATGGTGAAACCCATTAGTATGTATAAATAATGTATGCTAATAAAATATTTTAAAATTTTAGCATAACTAGCTATATAGTGCTTGGAACTAAGAATCAGTGTCAATTGACAATGTAGCCTTTTTTTGTGTACAAAATATAGTGATGGCGATCAGAGAACAGAGGCTAGATACAGTACCCTCTGAAGTACTGTAGGTTATTTCAGGGTCACCATGCTGTTATATTTAGACAAACTTCAGACTTTCTTAAGTTCAGGGTCACCTGGATAAATAGAACCATTTCTGCCTCCCATTCAATTGTGAATAACTTTGTTAGCACTAGCCTGCTTTAGTAGTTTTCAGTCTATCAACAGGAAGCCTAAGACCACACATTGGTAGCACTCTGTACTGATGGAATAAAGGGAGGAAAATCCACCTTTACAGAAACTTGCCTCAAGTACTAGTTTTTAGATGCTCTTCTCAAGTGTTTGCTCAACAGTCAAATATCATCCAGAAAATAAAAGTCTATGTCTAGGTAAAGACTTTCTATATTTTATGTAAATATTCTTTCATAACATATTAGATTACTTTCTAGATCCTTAACAAAAAGAAACATTGCTGCAGTTGAAGAAGTCCTTTCTCCTGGGAAAATACTCTATGTGCTCCATTCCACAGTTGAATGTTTATTAAATTTTATCCCACAGGCTATGTTCTAATTGGTTCCTGTACATATTTTCTAGCTCTAACTTCATTTTGTTGATGAATGACTCCAACTTTCAATTTAATTATCAAATGTGCTGATATTATACTTATAAGACATGCACAGAAGAAAGTCTTCAAAATTGTTGGCAACAATCATGTAGCAAAGTACTAATTGCTACCCTTTAGGAAACACTATAGCTCCTAACACTAAAAATATATTAGATTTCCTAAAAGGTTTCCTCCATTCTTTCCAGTATGTTTTCAAGTTATATTTAGAATTGGGTGTGCATGTGTGCAAGTGTGTGTGTGTGTGTGTGTGTGTGTGTGTGTGTGTGTGTGTGCTTGTAAGCTTGTAGGAGTGTTGAGGGTGTGTGTGTGTGTGTACATGAATGCAGGTGTCCAGGATGCCAGAAAGGGGCATTGAGTCCACTGCAGCTGAAATTACAGACACTCATGAGCTAATATAGGTGTTCTGAACAAAACTTAGGTCTTCAGCTAAAGCAATATGCACTCCTACAATTGACTTATCTCTCAGCCTCTGAGTAGTGTTTTTTTTTAAGATACTCTGTGACATCTTTTTATTTTGAAATGTAAACTTGTTTAAAATTATGTCTCCAACATTTGTTTCATTCTTAAGATAATCAAAGGTAAATGAAGGCATATAAAATAAAGACAAAGTTGAATTAAGGGAAAAATAAATTTATCTTGCTTTTTCTTCTGTAAAGATAGTATGGTATTGAGCAAAGTTCCTAGCATATCATTAGCCTACTTATGTAACCTGCAATGGGGGCTAACAGAGGGACCATGCAATATTATAATGCTTGCTATTGATAGAAGTAAATGTTTGAACTCTCAGAGGTATAGAAATTAGGTATTTTTATGCATGTACACTTCTGTTGACAGGCAAAAAGAAAGTCCAGGACACTTGTATAATGATTAAGCATATATTTTCAGTGTCTAGAGTGGTAGCTTTGTGGCTCTTGTACCTCTTGTAGAGCTTTGGTACCAAATTCATACATTGTGGCTCACAGAAACTCTAGATACAGGGGATCCAACAGCCTTTTCTTTTTTTTTTCTCTTTTTTTCCCCAATTTTTATTAGATATTTTCTTCATTTACATTTCAAGTGTTATCCAGAAAGTTCCCTATACCCTTCCCCATCCCCGCCCTGCTCCCCTACCCACCCACACCCACATCTTGGCCCTGGCATTCCCATGTACTGGGGCATATAAAGTTTGCATGATCAAGGGGTCTCTCTTCCCAATGATGGCCAACTAGGCCATCTTCTTCTATATATGCAGCTAGAGATATGAGCTCAGGGGGTACTAGTTAGTTCATGTTATTCTTCCACCTATAGGGTTGAAGACCACTTCAGCTCCTTGGGTACTTTCTCTAGCTCCTTTCTTGGGAGTCCTGCCAACAGCCTTTTCTGACCTCCTTGGGCACCAGGAATTCAGATGGTACACATCTATACATTCAGGCAAAATGTTCATATACATAAAATAAAATAAATAAATCTGAAATAAAACACTTTAGTTTTCATAAAGACATCTGGATGAAACAAACAAAAAAACCAAAAAGCAAAACTTTAGGTTTTCTACTTTAAAATTATTTAGCACTTGCAAGGGCTATTAATCTTTCTATGTCACAGACATGCAGAGACGAAGAAAAAAAAAATTAATGTGGGATCCAGGAATAGACAAGGACCAATATTAAGGAGGAAACCAACACACAAAAGTTCATGTTGTATCAATGTCAAGGTTCTGGAGGTCTGGGGAAGGTTGTGCATTATGAAGTACACTGTATTATTTTAGGAACTCTGCTCTAAAACTAACTTTGTTCAAAAGTAAAACGTTAAAGAGAAGTTTAAACCAAAGGTTTTGTATGTCAGAGATTTATCTAATACTGTCATTTTGCTCTTGAGTGATGTCTACCACTGAAATTAAGTGACTGGTAGGTTCATAACAAATGGTCTTGGTAAATCTGAAGTTTCAGAGCAAAGGTAATGATTATCAAACATTGTGAAAGAAAGATAAGAAGGATAGGCAGAAAAAAAATTCAGAAATTTAAAAAAAGTGATAGATAGTACCTGTCTCCTCATAACTTCCCATGTGGGAAAGGGCACAGTACATCTTTAGGTTATTTCTTGGCAAAGATTAGCTTTGAAGTTTATGTCATTATCATATAGCAACAGCAAGAGGACAAAGTTTTATGGTAGACAAATTGAAAATGTACCTCAAAGAAGTTCAATCAAAACTTCTTTTTTTATTAGATATATTCTTTATTTACACTTAAAATGTTATCCCCTTTACTGGTTTCCCCTTAAAAAATTCCACTTCTCCCTACTCACCAAGCCACCCACTCCCACTATCTGGCCCTGGCATTCCCCTACACTGGGGCATAGAGCCTTCACAGGACATTGATGTCCAACAAAGACATCCTCTGCTACATATGCAGCTGGAGCAATGGGTCCCACCATGTGTACTCTTTGGTTGGTGGTTTAGTCCCTGGGAGCTCTGAGGCTACTGGTTGGTTCATATTGTTGTTCCTCCTTTGGGGTTGCAAGATCCTTCAGCTCTTTCAGTCCTTTCTCTAGCTCCTCCATTGGGGACTTTGTGTGTAGTCCAATAGTTGGCTGAGAGCATCCACCTCTGAATTTGTCAGGCACTGGCAGAGTCTCTCAGGAGTCAGCTATATCAAGCTCCTGTTAGCAGACACTTCTTGGCATCCAGAATAGTGTCTGGGTTTGGGGACTGTATATGGGATGGATACCTAGGTGGGACAGTCACTGGACGGCATTTTCATTAGTCTCTGCTCCATACTTTGTCTCTGTAACTCCTCCCATGGGTATTTTGTTCCCAATTCTAAGAAGGACCAATATATCAATACTTTGGTCTTCCTTCTTCTTAAGCTTCATTTGGTCTGTGAATTGTATCTTGGGTATTCAGAGTTTCTAGGCTAATATCCACTTATCAGTGAGTACATATCATGTACGTTCTTTTGTGATTGGGTTACCTCACTAAGGATGATATCCTCCAGATACATCCATTTCCCTACAAATTTCATAAATTCATTGTTTTTTAATAGCTGAGTAGTACTCCATTGCATAAATGTACCACATTTTCTGTATCCATTCCTCTGTTGAGGGACATCTGGGTTATTTTCAGCTTCTGGCTATTATAAATGAGGCTGCTATGAACATCGTGGAGCATGTGTCTTTATTACATGTTGGAGCATCTTCTGGGTATATGCCCAAGAGTGGTATAGCTGGTTCCTCTGGTAGAACTATGTCCAATTTTCTGAGGCACCAACAAACTGATTTCCAAAGTGGTTGTACCAGCTTGCAATTCTACCAGCAATGGAGGAGTGTTCCTCTTTCTCAACATCCTTGCCAGTATCTGCAGTCACCTGAATTTTTGATCTTAGCCATTCTGACTGATGTGAGGTGGAATCTCAGGGTTGTTTTGATTTGCATTTCCCTGGTGACTAAGGATGTTGAACATTTCTTTAGGTGCTTCTCAGCCATTTGGTATTCCTCAGTTGAGAATTCTTTGTTTATCTCCATACCACACTTTTAAAATAGGGTTATTTGGTTCTCTGAAGTCTAACTTCTTGAGTTCTTTGTATATTTTGGACATTAGCTCTCTATCAGATGTAGGGTTGGTAAAGATCTTTCCAAAATTTGTTGATTGCCATTTTGTCCTAATTGACAGTGTCTTTTGCTTTACAAAAACTTTGTAATTTTATGAGGTCCCAATCATCAATTTTTGATCTTAGAGCACAAGCTATTGGTGGTTCTGTTCAGGAAAATTTCCCCTGTGTTCATGTGTTCAAGGATCTTCCCCAATTTCTCTACTATTAGTTTTGGTGTATCTGGTTTTATGTAGTGGTCCTTGATCCGCTTAGACTTGAGTTTTGTACAAGGAGATAAGAACTGATTGGTTTGCATTCTTCTACATGCAAACTGCCAGTTGAACCAGCACCATTTGTTGAAAATGCTTTTTTTCCCACTGGATGTTTTTTAGATACTTTGTCAAAGATCAAGTGACCATAGGTGTGTGGGTTCATTTCTGGATATTCAGTTCTATTCCATTGATCTACCTGTCTGTCGCTGTACCAGTACCATCCAGTTTTTACAACAATTGCTCTGTTTTACAGCTTTAGGTCAGGCATGGTGATTCCACCAGAGGTTCTTTTATTGTTGAGAAGAGTTTTTGCTATCCTAGGTTTTTTATTATTCCAGATGAATTTGAGAATTGTTTTTTCTAACTCTGTGAAGAATTGAATTGGAAGTTTGATGGGGATTGCATTGGATCTGTAGATTGCTTTTGGCAGGATAGCCATTTTTACTATCATAATCCTCCCAATCCATGAGCATGGGAGATCTTTCCATCTTCTAAGTATCTCTTTGATTTCTTTCTTGAGAGACTTGAAGATCTTGTCATACAGACCTTTTACTTGTTTGACTAGAGTCACACCAAGATACTTTATATTGTTTGTGACTATTGTGAAGGGTATCATTTCCGTAATTTCTTCTTCCGACCCTTTATCTTTGAGTATAGGAAGGCTACTGAGTTGTTTGAGTTAATATTGTGTCCAACCACTTTGTTGAAGTTGTCTATCAGCTGTAGGAGTTCTCTGGTTGAATTTTTGGGGTCACTAAATTATACTATCATATCATCTGCAAATTGTGATATTTTTACTTCCTTTCCGATGTGTATCCCTTTGATCTCTTTTTGTTGTAGGAATTGCTGTAGCTAGAACTTCAAGTGTTATACTGAATAGATACAGAGAGAGAGAGAGAGAGAGAGAGGGCAGCACTGTCTAGTCCCTGATTTTAGTGGGATTGATTCAAGTTTCTCTCCATTTCATTTGATGTGGACTACTGGTTTGCTGTATATTACTTTTTCTATGTTTAGGTATGAGCCTTGAATTCCTGATCTTTCCAAGACTTTTAACATGAAGTGATGTTGGATTTTGTGAAATGCTTTTTCAGCATCTAATGAAATGATCATTTGTTTTTTTCCCCCTTTGAGTTTGTTTATATTTTGGATTACATTGATGGATTTCCATATATTAAGCCAGTCTATTAGTCTATGTCTTTTTATTGGGGAAATTGAGTCCATTGATGTTAGGAGACATTAAGAAAAAGCGATTCTTGCTTCCTGTTATTTTTGATGTTATTTTTATGTTGTGTGGCTGTCTTATTTTGGGTTTTTTGAAAGATTACTTTATTCCTTTTTTTTTCTAGAGTGTAGTTTCCCTCCGAGTGTTGGTGTTTTCCATCTATTATCCTTTGTAGAGCTGCATTTGTGGAAAGATATTATGTAAATTTGGTTTTGTCATGGAATATCTTGGTTTCTCCATCTACGGTAATTGAGAGTTTTGCTGGCTATAGTAGCCTGGGCTGGCATTTGTGTTCTCTTAGGGTCTGTATAACATCTGCCCAGGATCTTCTAGCTTTCATAGTCTCTGGTGAGAAGTCTAGTGTAATCCTGATAGGTCTGCCTTTATATGTTACTTGACATTTTTTTCCTTACTGCTTTTAATATTCTTTGTTTAGTGCATTTGATGTTTTGATTATTATATGAGAGGAAGAATTTCTTTTCTGGTTCAGTCTATTTGGATTTCTATAGGCTTCTTGAATGTTCATGGGCATCAATTTCTTTCCGTTAGGGAAGTTTTCTTCTATAACTTATTTGAAGGTATTTACTGGCCCTTTAAGTTGGGAGTCTTTGCTCCCTTCTATTATCCTTAGGTTTAGTCTTCTTATTGTGTGCAGAATTTCCTGGATTTTGTGGCTAGGAATTTTTGCATTTTTCATTTTCTTTGACTGTTGTGTCAATTTTTTTTCCTAGGGTATCTTCTGCACCTGAGATTCTATCTCTTGTATTCTGTTGGTGATGCTGGCATCTCTGAGTGGTGATCTTTTTCCTATCTCCAGGGTTGTCTCCCTTTGTGATTTCTTTATTGTTTCTATTTCCAATTTTAGATCCTGGATGGTTTTGTTCAGTTCTTTCACCTGTTTGGTTGAGTTTTCCTGTAACTCTTTAAGGGATTTTTGTGTTTCCTCTTTAAGGGCTTCTACTTATTTACCTGTATTCTCTTGTATTTCTTTAAGGGAGTTATTTATGCCCTCCTTAAAGTCATCTATCATCATGATAAGATTGATTTTAGATCAGCGTCTTGTTTTTCTGATATGTTGGGGTAACCAAGGCTTGCTGGGGTCAGAGAACTGGGTTCTGATGATGCCAAGTAGCCTTGGTTTCTGGTACTCCTGTTCTTCTGTTTGCCATCTAGTTATTTCCGGTGTTAGCTGGTCCTGTTGTCTTTGACTGTGGCTTCTCTGTCCTGTAAGCCTGTGTGTCAGTACTCCAGGGAGACCAGTTCCCTCCGGGAGGAATTTAGGTATGGAGAGCTGAGATACAGGGTCAGCTCTGGGGTTTAGACAGAGACCGGAAGGATCCTGTCCCCAGCTGATCCTTGGTTCCTGTGTCCTGATGGCTCTGGGAGGGTCCCTCTTGGGCCAGGAATTAAAAGAGAAGTGGTAGTTCTTACCTGTGCTTCCAGGTATGTAGGCACTCCTGGGAGACCAGCTATCCCCTGGCGGTATATGTGTATGTAGCTCTGTGGCACAGGATCAGCTCTGAGTGCAGACAAAAGGGAAAGACTCATGTCCCTGAGAGTTCAGGGCGGGTTCCCCTGAGCAGCAGTGGTGGTCCTATTTGTGCTCACAGGCCTGTCTGCATTCCAGGGAGGCTAGCTCTCTCCTGTGGCAGAGATTCGGCTCCTAGTCAAATCTTCTAACTTGAGTTGATTTGTATAATTCTTTCTCCCTTTTCCTTCTGTGACACCTGCTTCATAGTTTCTGAATACCTACCTGATCCTAGAGGGTCACCAGGATTCTCTCGTCCCACTGCCTATTGTGTGACTTTCAGCCAGTAGGTAAAAAAAGAAGAGGCAAAAGGAAGTAATTGGCTTATCTACTATTTTGACAGAGAGACAGATCTATTCTCTGCTGCTGTCTATGTGAGGCATCTCCAGAATATGTGTCTTTTATGGATTTTCCTGAAAGCATAATAAAGACTCCAAGGTGGTTGGAATTTATCAGCACAAAATGAACTGCTATGAAAGGGTGAGCACAGTGAACAGAGGTACAGTCTAAATACAAAGCCAGGTGGGGACTTAACTGCTTCTCTAGACCTCAGCCGTTGATCCTCCTCTTCAGACATAGGGAAATCAAGGAAACATTGTTCATCTGGGCTATGCACACTCTGACTCTCAGAATTGCCTGAACCTGGTTATTTTGGTCATTTATCTGAGCTTCAATCTCCTAATCAAGAATATGTCATATCAAGTAGATTTCTGTGGTAGACCTGGGGCAAATAATACCTACTAGGAAACTAAACTAAGCTAGGTTCCTTGTCACAGTCAATAGAGCTGTTGTTCTTCATGATGATGCTCTCCTTATGGTCATCAGAGCATCACCATGAAGAACAGCTGCTCAGAATCCTAATTTTGTTACTTAGTAGTTGAGCGATTTTCAGAAAACACAGTTTCAGTGGTCTTAACTTTGTACAAATCCAAGTATCCTACTTCAGAGGTATCAGAGAGGACTATATGAGAATACTAGACAAATTGCCCTAGTTCTCTGCAAGTTGAGAATTCCTTTTAGCAGCATTAAATCAGTAATGAGCAGGACTTAGGGATTTTCTGAGTGTGCTCACCTCAAAAGACACATATTTTGGCCATTGAGTAGCTAGTCTTAGACATGCTGTGGAAAGGGTGAAAAGGTGGGATCATGGAAATCTTGCATTTTAAATATGTTGATCATATTATTAGGCAACAAGCCGTGCCCAAGCTTCACATAGTTCATTTCTAAATCATGTATCTCTTATCTTCCCAGATTTGTTGGTATCCAAGTAAACAAGGCTATCAAGGCAGTCCAAGTCACCGGGGTAACAATGATAATGTTTCCCTGGATATATTGGTTTATAGAACATAATCACTCTTAACTAGAAAATTGCTGAGAACTTTTGAGTATACTAAGTGAAGCGTAAAATTCTCTATAATGTATACATTTCATGCCTAGTATTGGAAAACATTAGCTTTGGGGGTTACATGTAGATCACCTTCTATTTTTGTGACTGAATTTCAAGTGAAATGTCACCATGCTTCTTTGTTGATGTATTGCTTGTGCTGCTTTATACTATCCCAGAGCTGAGCAGTTGCACACAAGACCCAGAAAAGGAGAGTGTGATAGATACTAGAAATGAACAATGCCTACTCCCATTGGTTGCAATAGAAGCAAAAAGGGTCAGACATACCAGACTTAGAGAATTTAGTATATATATATCATTCTCAATACTTCTGAAAAATTGAATGCTGGTAGGAAGATTTTTTTCAAAGATCAGTGCCACAAAAAGTAAATATGAAACACCTCAAGTATACTGACCATTTAAAGCATAGAAATATTGTGAGGATAAAATAAATATTTGTGACTTGTTCTATGTTCTGAAAAACTGGTACTATTAAAAAAGCATAAGAAAGCAGATAAACACGCCATGTGTCATATGTCTTAATACCAGTAAAGTTGTTATTTCATAATCCTCTATTACCAAACAGAAAACAACAGTGTCAAGTTCAAAGCATAAAGGGAGCCACCATGTCTGGTGAAACACAGCTGCTACTTATCAGCCCTTTCATCGAATGTACAGAGAACTTGAAAAATAATTAATTATTACAAGCATCAATTTATCTATTGATTATGTAGCTAAGATAATAGAATCTCATTAAAGAATTCTCACATTTATCTAAATCATTAGTTTGGTTGTGAAAAGTTCTGACTTAAGGAATTTGAGAAAGAAGAAAGTGATGTTTTGCTGAAGAGATGTCAAGACAAATCCCTGTCACTTGTGTGAACCACATAAAACCTTGAGGAGGATGTGTGTGTGTGTGTGTGTGTGTGTGTGTGTGTGTGTGTGTGTGTTTGAGAGAGAGAGCCTGTGTAAAATATAATGCCTTTATTTATATGCCATAGGAACCATTTTAGAAGCTTAATGGGAATATCATTTATTGTTTTTTCTACCATCTTTTCTTCATTGTTAAGTTGTCAATCTCTTGGCTCTAAATCCTGCATACCACACCATATCAACCAGAATTATACTTTGTAACTCTAGGTGCTATATCTGACTTAACTCTAGAATCATGATACAAAATACTTCATTGTTTAGTTGTCAATCTGTTGGCTCTAAATCCTGTATACCACACCACATCCACCAGAATTATACTTTGTAACTCTAGGCTCTATACCTGATTTAACTCTAGAATTTGCACTCTTAAAAGTATATTTTTACAAGTTTATTATTTGACAGAATCAAAACATGCATAATCCATTCTGCTTACTTGTACCTCCCCCTGCCCCATCCTGTCTTCCTCTTAGGTTTCAACCTTCCTTCTTCCCTACAAATCACTTTCTCATAGTTGTGTCTTTATTTTTGTTTATTATGTTGTTGTTCTTGTTTGTTTGTGACCAACTGAGTTTAACTTGTGCTATCTGTATGACCATGGATTTGGATCTGTCCATTTGAAGCTTATGTCTCAGCAGTGGGTTCACAAGTTAAGATAATGACTGTCCCTCCTCAAGAATCCATCAGAGGAGCTAGTGAAAGTACAGGAGGAGCTGAAGGTGTTTGCAGCCCCATAGGAGGAACAACAATATGAACTAACCAGTACTCCCAGAACTCCCTGGGACTAAACCACCAATCAAAGAAAACACATGATGGGTGGGACTCATGGCTCTAACTGTATATGTAGCAGAGGATGGCCTAGTCAGTCATAAATGGGAGGAGATGCCCTTGGTCCTGTGAAGGTTCTATGCTCCAGTATATGGGGACAGCCAGGGCCAGGAATTTGGAGTGGGTGGGTTGGTCAGCAGGAGAAGGGGAAGGAGGATAGGGGATTTTCAGAGGGGAAACTAGGAAAGGGGATAACATTTGAAATGTAAATAAAGAAAATATCTAATTTTTTTTTTAAAAGAATCCATCAGAAAACAATCCTGTTGTGGGGAGGTCTAGTCCTCCATGAGCCTCTCCAAGATCCCTGACAGAATGTTAGGCAGAGCCAGTGCAGGTGATCTCAGCTGTCATGAGATCATGATTGCAATGGCATTTTCATACCCAGAACAAAGAATTTAACAGTCATTTATCTTCCAGCCCTAAATTCATTTATTTATTTATTTATTTATTTATTTATTTATTTATTTATTGAGAAGAAAAAATGTTATTGTGGTATTAGAATATACATGTTTGAGTATTTAGTGAGTTCCCTGGAGTCTCTTTCAGATATGCCCTGAATTCTTTGTCTCATTGTCTGCAATTCCCTGAGACTTTGAGGGAGGGTACAAATGTCCTGTTTAGAGCTGAGCATGCAACCACTTTTTATTCTTGGCATTTAGAGCAGCAAGGAATCTCTGCATTCATCCCATCTATAAGAAAGACAGGCTTCTCTGACAAAAATGAGTATAGCATCAGTCTTTGACTCTATATGAAAATATTTAGAAGGGAGCGTGGAGACATATCAACATTAAGTAGTACCCCAATTCCTAACTCAGATGAACATTGGCTTGGATGAACACTGGAATTATATAGGGTGTCCTTGAAAGTTTTTTGCTTCTTTGAGGTTTTTCAGAGGAGGAAATACAGAGGAACTGTATTTTTTTTCCCAGAGGAAAATTTGATCTTCAAAACATTAAGTTATGTTATTTAAGATTTTAAGAGACAGACATAACTATAAAACATGACCTATCTAGATCCAAAGACCATATTCCTTTTACTACACTGTTCCTATCTCAAATAAGAAATGTGCTGTGTGAATCATAAAGACATTCATCTGTGTGTGTGTGTGTGTGTGTGTCTGTGTGTGTGTGTGTGTGTGTTCAAAGACTCAAAACAGCACACTCAAAAGAATCGTGGAAGTGTAGATGTTGGACTTTTACCTTGAAAGAGGCTCCTCATGTCCTACTACCACAAATCACTCCTATGGATGAGACTCCACAAGACTCAAGAATAGAGGTTGTCCACTGAATATTAATAGAGTGTAAGCTATGTAAAACCGGAGACCAGAGATCACTGTATCCAACAGGACTGAACAAAGCTCTAAGATGAGATCACAGAGTCCTCATCACGGAAAACTGAGTCCTCTTATGCAATTGCTTTCTTGTATTTTGGGCCATGCCCAATGCTGGCTAGAAGCAGCAAGTGAAAGAAAGAGCAAGTCACTGTGTGGTTTTAAGCTTGTGTATCAGAAAAAGGACAAATATAGATACTTCCTACGGCAATGATAGACATATTTTAGAGGGTATCTAAATAAACAGGGAGTTTCTATCTTTAAATATCAATGAGTTAAAATTTTCAAGCTGCCAACAACATTTAATGCCTCTTACTCATTCCGATCAGTTCTGTAGAGAAAGTTCCTAGTCTATACACATGCAACTCAAAACCAGGTTCCTGTCATTCTTGGAATTAACATCTTCCCCATCACATCTACAGTGTGATGTTTAATAATAAATATGACTCGAGTAAATTGATATTAGTAATAAATATGGATTCCAAGTTCCTTTAGTCAGTTACAAATATCCAGCTACCATTAATTCTGCTTTAGGAAGGCAAACAACGACAGCGTGTGGCCTTTGTTTTATGGACTTTCATAATGTGATATGCAAGCAGAGACACTTTGAGCAGTGCAAAACCAACCTGGATATTAACTCTAATACTAGCAGCCATTGCTGTACCTTTTAAATAAAGAGATTTCTTCCCATTCATATTGCTAAGATTTTTTCCATTTATAATGTCTCAGAAATAAAGACTTGACAGGTCTGACAGGGACTCAGAAATGTTTCATTTTGACTCTAAATTTCTGTGTCTTCTGACTTGCTGACAGCTTTTTGATGATGTGTGAAGTATCAAATATGAAATGCATAGTGGTTTTCACAAATTCAGTGATGCACTCAATTTGGCCCACTTTCAGAGAAATATATGCCCAAGAGCTGCACGATAACTTGATTTGTGTGTGTAATTTAATAATGCTCTGTTTCAGAGAGAAGACAAATATAAAGCCTTGCTATTGTGACATGACCGTTCTCTCAATGAAGCTAGAACCACAATGCATTTTTAAAAAAAACAATGGCATCACTGTATGAAAAATAATAACTTTATGGTGGCTATAGAGAACAATGTATCCATACTCATTTCATCAGAAAGTTCACATAATACATTAATTGTCATGTGCTTCCTGTGTTTGTATATATTCAAAAACCTGAAATTTTGTAGGTATGGTAATCAACTAATTTTGGGCTCTTGATTTAATTTTATAGGAAAGATTAAATTCCTCCCATGTCCCTAGTTATGTCTGTTGAGAAGGCCAAAACGTGGTAATAAGCAATTTCCTTTCTCCCAGCACAAATGGAAGATAAAGAACATTTATCACAACACATATGAATAAATCATCTTCTCAACTGTTTCAGGTAGTTGGACCCCAAACCATCTGACATTCTGTTTCAATAGATAAACTTAACATTTTTGGCCCAACGGATTCTGCAGAAAGGAAGGCAGAACACATAAATTTGACCATTAGAGACACTCATAATCAAAAAGAAAAGGAAAGTATGGAATCATAAAAGCATTTGGGAAAAGATGGTGCCAGGAGTAAGGAATGGACAACTCCCGAGCCCATTGCCCTCCTGGGGGATTCTGTGGAGAAGAGAGGGCCTGTCTCTCAGTGCTTTCCATTTTCTCACTCCTGGCTTTCTCTCCACCCTGTGTCCACTCTCTTTTCTGGCAAGTCTTTATTGAAACTGCTTGGCAGGAAGCCTGGCTCTGTCAGCACAATTTATTCTTCATCTGTGCTCCGAGTCCCCTAAGGACCTAAGCCTATGAAACTCATCTTTTTCTCCCTGTAGCTCTTTGCCTCCTTTCCATGGTACCCCCCCTTGTACATTCTAGCTTCCCAAATAACCAAAAATGATAAAGAGGATATAGACTATACATGAGGGGAAAAAAAAGAAGAGGCAGGGGCCAGAGCACATTGCCTCTGAATTCCTACCCATGGGGATCACTATCCTCAGTGTCACACAGTCCCTTAGTATCCTCATGAATGTCATTGAACATCAGAGATCTCTCTGTAGGAATAGATAGTGGGAAAGGGGTCTCTTTATGTAAAGACTTATTTATGCTTCATTTCAGTACTTTTTTTTTTTTTACTTCAGCTTAACATAAAAGTGGTAGGGTGTGTGTAAGCTTCATGAAAAGGAACCATTTTTAAAAATCTTAGAAAATTTTGCACTTATATAATCATCCAGATCATGATCAAAAACACAGATTTTATCCCAATAGGACTTCTTTCTGCCATTCCCCTATCAAAAACTCCCATTCCTATGCCTACCCTACAGGAAAAAAAAAATCCAACTTCGATCATCACCAGTGATTTGTCCCTTCTTCTTGAACATTATATACAGTATACTCTATCTGTGCCTGGTTTCTTTTGTTCATCCTAATATGTGGGACAATTCATATTGCTATTGCATATAGCAGCAGTTATTTCATTTTAATCACTGTGCACCACTGCTTTAAATAAGTGTAAAACAATTTATTTTTCATTCTAATAGTAAAGGAAATTTGGGGAGGTCCAAATTAGAACTATTATGAATAAAGCTGGTATAAACTTTTAGAGCCATGTGCTGGAGATACACAGTTACAGACACTAAATGGCTATCTTTTCAGATGATTGGACACACTTTGAAGGCTATGAGTTAAATCTTATTATAACTCAGAGTCCTGAAATTTATTGCGGAAAGACTAAAGGAAAATATTTAAATAACCATGCATAAATTTACTAACTGGAAACTAGACAGGAATGCTATACATGTCTTCGAGAAAGGGAACCCTGTTTCTTTTCTGTCATTGGTACACATTTATAGATTTAGGCCTATGTTGAAAACTTAGAATGTTCGGCACTGGGGATCGTGCCCTTCAAATTTGCAATCTAATTATATAATATACCAAGCCTGCAAATAAGTTTCTGCCACTTACCAGTTCACAGAGGCATTTAATTAGTTGTGTCTACTCTCACTTGATTATTCCCTCTAGGTACATAGGTAATAAAATAATGAACTAAATATTCGTTAATATTCATTTGTCAGCATGTGTCGTTCAGTCTTCAATTAAGTGAATATCTGTGCATGTAGCTGGACAATTTAGACCTATTGAAAAATATGCCCCAAGTAGATGTGGTTTTGCATTACGGTCATGGTATAAAAAAATTGTCTTAACCCTTATTCTACTCTCCTGCCTTAACCTTTTGAGGCCTTCATAAATGAAAGTAGGCATGAGAGTGCATGGGAGGAAGGAAGGAAGCAAGGTAGAGGAAAACCAAGAAATGGTGCATTTTCCTGTGCAATTGGACACATTCCATTTCATGTTGCCCTCACCCCTCCCAACACCTGCAAGGCTGCATGAATGGCCTGATTTACATTAAGGGGGAGAGAATGAAATTTGTCATTATTATTGGTCTTCAAGCTGGCTTTGAGCAGACTGTCACCAAAACCTCCTCACTATAAAAAAAAAAAAAAAAAAAAAAAAAAAAAAAAAAAAAAAAAAAAAAAAAAAAAAAAAAAAAAAAAAAAAAAAAAAAAAAAAAAAAAAAAAAAAAAAAAAAAAAAAAAAAAAAAAAAAAAAAAAAAAAAAAAAAAAAAAAAAAAAAAAAAAAAAAAAAAAAAAAAAAAAAAAAAAAAAAAAAAAAAAAAAAAAAAAAA
>LR753941.1:0-39846 GCA_902729485.2 Mus minutoides
CCCTCTAGGTGGAAGAATAACATGAACTAACTAGTTCCCCCTGCGCTCATGTCTCTAGCTGCATATATGGAAGAAGATGGCCTAGTTGGCCATCATTGGGAGGAGAGGCCCCTTGGTCATACAGACTCTATATGCCCCAGAACAGGGGAATGCCAGGGCCATTACGTGGGAGGGGGTGGGTAGGGGAGCAGGGTGGGGATGCGGGAGGGTAAGGGAAAATTTCTGGATAACATGTGAAATGTAAATGAAGAAAATATCTAATAAAGAGAAAAAAATAAAAATAAAAAAAAATTTAAAAAAAGAAAGAAAATGAGTAAACAGATAAAATAATAAATTACAAAAAATGTAAAATATACCCTACAAGAAAAAAAACTAGAAACCACCTCCGAGGAAGGCTTTGAACTTAGTAGGCGTGCGTTTTAGAAAAACTTTTCTAAATATGCCCAGAAATCTAAAAGGAGCCAGGGACTCCGCAAAGGCAGAGTAGAGATGCCTACCACTTCCCAGGAAAACCTGGTGGCTAAAGAACCCACAGTGATTTCAGAAGAAGTAAAGATTGACCAGTATTATGCTACCTTTATTCTTATTTTCCTATTTTTAGTCTGTGTGCCAGCTAGGCTCTGTTTTATTGAGTCCTCTCTTGCTACTTCTTATGCCTACATTGCATAAGCTTTTCCTCTCATTCACAGCTGGCTTTGCCTTTTCCTTTACCCTACCTCATTCTCTTTAAAATTTTTAAAAAAATACATTTTTAAGTGTATGCATGTTTTGCCTACATGTTTATCTGTGCCTCGTGTTCAGGCATTTCCCACAGAGGCCAGAAGAAGGCATCCCTGGAATTTGAGTTACAGAAGGTTCTGAGCTGCTAGTTTAGGTGCTGGGAATTAAGCCTGCGTCTTCTAGAGGTGCATCAAGTATTCTTACCTACTGAGCCATCTCTCCTGCTCTCCATTCTCTTTTATTTCTTAGTTATAAAAACTGTTAACTTTAATAGTCTTTACAGTCCTGGTTTATCCTATTAGCATTCATTCACAGCCACCCCTTTGGGAGGGTGTGAGTGTCCAGTTGCTTTTTTACTGAAGTTCATTGTTTCATTATTGCTGACTGGCTTCTCTCTTCTACACGCAACAGGAAGCACCAGTCCAACAGAAGACCACCACTAAGAAAATACAACACAAGGCAACAAGAACAAAAGCATAGGGGAAAACAGACAAGCATATCCATTGCAGCAGATGTATGAGTTATAGTGTACAAAGACACACAAAAAGAAAGCAGGAAAAGCAAGCGCATAGCATCCCAGTAGCTGCAACCATGATCGCTGTTGAAACACTGAACGAGCAATTTTTTTAAATCAATTTTTAAAAATGACCAATTACTTCAAAAGAGATTTAAACAGATGAATGAAATATTATCACCCAAGGATGAAGATGGCCCTGGTTTTGATAGCTTGGAGCCCAAGACCCTAAAACGACTTACCTGTTATTCACTGATGAAGAGCCCAAGATCTGAAGTTCCACTTCAGCTGTACTTGATACCCACAGCTGCATCGTTAAGTCACGGTTATTGATACTTAGAGAGTCTTGAATATGAGAAGACGGCCTCTGTCTTTACTGATCACCCTGCTGTGGTTGCTTCCCATATTCCCAGTGCATTTGGGAGACATTCGCCACTTAAAGCATTAGTTATCTCAGGAATTATTATCTGGGGAGTCTTGGGAGGATCAGAAAGCCTGCCTAACCCACAGACAGCAACACTAAATGTGTGAGCAGAGGCCCCTGGTATACAAAGGAAATCTATCAAAGTGAAGACAGTTCTGATGAACAGCAGATACTTGTCTAGTACATATTCAACAATAGCATAAACTATAGAAAAGATGTGAATAGAGTCCAGAAGTTCAGCTGAGACCCAGACAACCAGCATCTGTGGAATTGGCAATCTCCAAGTTTTGAGAACACAGAAAACTATTCTAATAACACATCCTTTTTCTTCTGACTTCTTGTTCTTGTTGTTGTTGTTTATTTGTTTTTTGAAACTTGTCTAACTGTGTAGCTTTGGCTGGCCTGGTAGTCACTATGAGGCTCAGCCTGTCCTTGAACTCAGGAGAGATCTGTCTGCCTTTGCCCCAGGTGCTAGCATTAAAGGTTGCACCACCATTTCTGGTCCTTTCTCTGACTCCTTTGATCCCTCCCACTTTTCTTCTTTTACTGCATTTTTGGCCGTATTTCATTTGTAGCTTTTTTTTTTCCCCAGTTTTCATTTCTTGCCTAGTGTTTCTTCCCTCACTCTACATTTAATAGTATTTTTATTTTATCTTGCTAATTATTTTATTCCTGTCTTATATTTACCTAATTTTGCTTTTGAACTTATTGGAAAACATTTTCTTTCTAAATACTTTTTGAATCCTTTGCTGTCCCCACCCCCATATTATTAACCTCCGTCTTTCTCCTTTTCTTTCATCTTCTTTCTCTTCTTCTCTCCTACCCATCTCCTTTTATCTCATTTATTTATTATTTCCACACTTACTGTAAATAGTTTTGAACCTGATAGCGACATCTATAGCAGTTTGCCATTTTCAGTCCTGTGGTCACAAGTGCTGTACGTGCAGCTTTGATTGATCTCGGGCTAAGTGCATTTCTGCATCTCGAACGGTTTCATGCTGTTGCGGTTACATCCATCCATTTTCTTCACCGTAAGCTACAGCAGTGCAGATTTCCAGTTACACAGGTGCTGGTTGCCTGGGGTACAGCTGAACTTCAGAACTCTACTCATGAGAAGGCTGCTTAATAAAAAGATGCCTAAGTAAAACCAGAAAAGATATCTAAACCAACAGGTACACAAATTGCAACACAGAAACAGACATTAAAAGATGAAAAGGGCAATATATGCTTCCAAAAGGTCAGAACTCAACAACTAATGAACTAAAAGAAATACTTAAATATGCACATTTCAAGTGAAGATTTTAAAGTTTGCTGGTAAAATTCGATCAACAATCTTTCTGAAAGCAGACACATGCAAACAGATGATTCAACCCAGCACTTGGAGGGCAAAGTAGAGAAAGTGGGTGAGAAAATCAGATTATGTATGAAAAGAATCAAAAACATGAAAGAAAAATTTGACCAGGAAACTGATACTGTGGGGGACAAAATGATGGAGATGAAAAACTCAAATTTAAAACACAGTGAAAAGCATCCTCAGTAGACCAAACCAAAGAATGTTGGGGACAGAGGACAGGACTGGTGAAATACTACATTCAAATATCAAAAGGGGGAAATCTGTGAGCACAACATAAATGTCCAACAACCCTGGGATCCAACTAAGAGAGCAAACTCCAGAATCTACAGAATGAATAAGGATAAAAACAAAAAGCCGCTACAAGCACAGAGAAGCTGTTCAATGACATCCTGGCAGAAAATTCCAAAAATCTAAGGGAGAAATATGCATCCACACACGGAGCCATTAGAGCCACTAGATATGACTGAGAAGAACCTTCCTACAACACAGTGAAAATGTAAACTACACAAAGCATGAAAATATTACAAGCTGAAAGGGAAACCACCAATGCCTCTCTAGAGGCAAACGTGACAGCAATATCCTATCTCTTCAGCAACACTAAAATCTGGAACTCATGGCATAGCTCACTGTGAAAGTAAATGCCTGCCAACCAAGAGTATATATCTAGCAAAGCTATTTTTAAAAACAAGGAGAAATATGGGCATCTCAAAACCAGCACAAACAAAGGCAGCACCCAACCATGAATATGACACTACAGAAGATACTTAAGAGGAACCCTCGGCATATGGGGAAAGAATAATAGCCCAGGACAGAATAAACTCATCAGGGAAATAAAGGAGAAATAGCAAAGAATCATGTCCAACATAGGAACCTGGGAAATCGGGGAGAAAGCAAAGACCAAATCGTCCAATCAAGAAGAGAAAACAAAACAACCAACAACGAAAGCAGACACTAAGAAACATCCTTCAGCCAGCATGGTGGTGCACGCCTTTAATCCCAGCACTCAGGAGGCAGAGGCAGGCAGATTTCTGAGTTCGAGGCCAGCCTGATCTACAGAGTGAGTTCCAGGACAGCCAGGACTATACAGAGAAACCCTGTCTCGAAAACCAAAAAAAAAAAAAAAAAAAAAGAAAAAAAAAGAAAAGAAACATCCTTCAATTATGACCATATGTGTGAACAACTTGAAGTCACCAATAAAGAGTCTCAGGCTAGGTGATTGAGGTAAAAAAGATTCAACTATCTGCTGTTTCCAAGGGACACACCTCATCAGTAAAGACAGAGATTGGGAACCAGGTAATATAGAAGTGGCTCCAACCTGTCCTCCAGTGTCATTCCTTTGTCCCACCCCCAGCCCCGCAGCAGAAAACTTTCAAGGGGCCTGTCTTCCCACTCTCCCTCCATTCCCTGGGAACTCAGTCAAACCTTGCTGTGGAGCCAGCTTCCCAGTTCCCATCCCTTTGTGTCAGCTTCCCACCTGGGAACCCAGCTGCCACACCAGCCTGGGAAGCTGGTAGACGGGGTAGCTGCCTTCACTCTCCTCCTGCCCAACATTGCAATTCCTGAATTCTGGTCCCCAGCCCTGTAGCACAGTCCTGCACGGGCCTGTTCTCCCTCTCTGCCTCCATTCCCTGGAGACTCTGCCTGACCTTGGTGACTTCAAGTTGTTCACACATATGGTCATAATTGTAGTCTCGCCTTTCCTCATTGCTGTGGACCCTCTCAAGCATCCACTTCTGCTCCATCGGCTTTGCTTTGTGTAAGTCTCCAGCCCCATACACTTTCTACCAGAGACTTCCACTGGCCACAATGCAGGAAAGATTCAAATAAGAGAATCACAATATTTTTCCTGTCCTCCATTTCAGTCTCTCCATTCTCACTCTGAGCCCAGTAAACAACCTGTTTACATGTGCCCTTCCTCCTGCCTCAGCTTCATTCACTGAAGACTCCAACTCTTGTTTCAGATCCAGGGTCCCCGTAGCCCTTTTATCCCCATCTCTCCAGATAACTGTTTGCCTTACTATAACTTAATTCCCCTCTTGCCACCACGCCTCCAACTCCCCGTGGCTCCTGCCTCTGGGGATGATGAACAAGAGCCCCTTAAGTCTTTGCTGAAGCCTCTCTCAGCCTTTCCCCTAGCCAGCTTTATTCCTCCCCATCACCATTGACCTGCAGAAGCACTCCCCACCAGGCAACCCACAGCCTCTACACTTTCCTAAAATCTAGAGAGGGCAGCAGAAACCAAAGAATGGAACATCCAACAAAGGCAAGATCAGCTATTTAAAAAATCTAGACTCATAATGATCCCAATCCCAGATGCCTAGACAGCAGCACAAAAATATGACCATTAACAGTCAAAACAATATGTCTTTACCAGAACACGGCAACCTCACTACAGTAGGCCCTGAGACATTCAACACTGCTGACACACAAGACACAGCCTCTATGATAACTATTATGAATATGTTCAAGAACTTTAAAAGTATATGAATAAATCCCTGGATTAAGTCTGTAAAAACAAACCATGGGATGGAATGATGAAAAGAGTTCCAGAAATGAAAACAGAAATAGAATCACTAAAAACCCAAACTGAGATTAAAAACTGGGTGAAAAGGTGGGGAAGTCAAATAAAACCTCAGAGGTAGATCTTCACGTGCAGACGTGAAGAGAGAACCTCAGGCATTGAAGACAAGGTAGATAGTTCAGTCAAAGAAAATGTTAAAAGAGAATTCGAGCACAAAACATCTCAAAAATATGGGAGACTATGAAAAGGCCAAATTTATGAATAATAAGGCTAGAAGGAGGAGGAGAAACCCAGGTCAAAGGCACTGAAAATATTTTCAACAAGACCAGAAGAAAATTTTCCTAATCTAAAGAAGGAAGTACTTATCAAGGCCCAGGAAGCAAGCAGCACACCAAATAGACTGGACCAGAAAAGGGGCTCCCCACAGCATACAATAATCAAACCACTGACTGCACACAGCAAATAATAGTAAAAGCTGCAAAGGAAAAAGTCCAAGTAACATTTAAAGGCAGATCAACTAGGATAATACTTGGCTTCTCGGTGGAGACTCTAAAAGCCAGAAGGGCCAGTATGGACATGTTCTATAAACTCTAAGAGATCACAGGTGCCAGCTCAGACCACTATGCTCACCAAAACTATCACAGTAGATGGAAAAAAACATGACAAAACAATTTAAGCAGTGTCTATCTATACATCCAGCTCTATAAAAGGCAGTAGAAGGAAAACTTTAATCTGCAGAGGTTAACCTCACCCATGAAAACACAAGGAATAATTTCGTTCAAGAACGAGGGGAAATCCACACCACAATAATGAAATAAAAGGAATCAATATAAATGATTCATTGATAACTCTTAACATTAAAAGCCTCCATTTCCTAATGAAAAAAGACACAGACTAACAGATTGGAAAAAAACAAAAACAAAAAAACAAGATCCATCCTTCTACTACACCCAAGAGCTACATGTTAACATTAAGAATAGCTACCAAGTCTGAGTAAAAGGATAAAAGAATTTATTCCAAGCAATTGGACCAAAGAAGCAAGCAGGTGTAGCCACTTTAAAGTCTGAAAAAAGAAATAGACTTCAAACCAAAACTATCAGAAGGGATAGGGATGGGCACTACATTCTCATCAAGGGAAAAACCTGCCAAGAAGATACTACACATCTAAACATTCATGCACCAATCACAAGGGCATCTATGTTTATAATAGAAGCATTGCTACATCTAAAACCACATCTTGACCTTCTCACAATGATAGTGAATGCTCTATTCTACCATAAGACAGGTAGGTAGGCCATCCAGACAAAAAACTAAACAGAAATTCCAGAGTTAAGTATTGTCACCAAAAAAAAGGACCTATCCTCTCAGCAGCTCATGGAACTTCCTTCAAAAGTGACCACATATTTGGACACAAAGCAAGCCTCAACAGATAGAAGAATACTGAACATAACACCTGCACCCACCATATATTAAAGCCGATATCAGCAAAAGTAACTTTATACATTTATGGAAACTGAACAACTCAGGACTGAATGCAAAATGGGTCAAGACAGAAATTTAGGAAGTTAAAAACTTAATTTCCTCAGCATAAAACCAGAAAAGCTAAATCTGATTTTTAAAAAAAGTGGGGTGTAGTTTTGAACTCATTGGCACAGGGAAGGAGTTGTGGAACAAGACACCTGTAGCACAGGCACAAAAATCATAAAGTGGAACCTTCTGAAACTGAAATGCTGCTTTATGGCAAAGGGATCCATTCAGGCAAAGCAGCAGGCTATTGGACTGGAAAGAATCTTTACCAATTACACATCTGATAGAAGGGTGATATCTAAAATATATCAAGATTTTTTTTTAAAAACCCTGGACATCAAGAAAGCAACACAATTAAAAATGAGGTACAGATATGAGAATTCTAAAAAGATGAAATACAAATATCTAAATAATACCTAACAAGTTGTTCAATATCCTTAATTATCAGGGAAATGCAAATCAAAACCACTTTGAGTTTTATCTTGCACCAGTCAGTTTGACCAAGATTAAACAAATGACAACTCATGTTGGCAAGGGTAACACTCAGCATTACCTCTTGGATGCTCACCTCAGGGCTCTATCAGCATTCCACAAAAACCTGCATCACTGTGCATACCATTGCAGCTATCGTATTACAGTAGTCAGGAAATGGAACCAGTCAAGATGCCTATCAACTAGTACGTAAAGAAAGTGTGGTACATATACACACAACGGAACCTTATTCACAAGCTAAAATGAACCCATGGCATTCACAGGAAAATGGTTGGAAATGGAAATTGTTTCTGCTAGATCCAATAAGACAGACTCAGTAAGACACGCATCAAATGTTTTCTCTCATACACAGAACCTAGATTAAAAATCATCTGCGTATNATATATATATATATATATATATATATATATATATATATATATATATATATATATATCCATATAGCTTTGTTTATATTAAGTATTCAGGAAGGATAGATCCTTAGAAACAATGTAGATTGGTAATTTTCAGGGCCTTGGGGGATGAGTAAATGCATGGATAAAGCTGTTTTCTCTAGTTGAAATAATTCCCACAGAGGGCTGATGGATGGAGGCTTTCTTCTAGAAACATGCCACCAGATTGAGATGAAATCCTTCATTCCTAATGGTAGAAACCCACAAAAATCTATCTCTTGTGCTTTGGAAATCCATTTCCTGTGTATTTACTGAAAACAGACCCTCCAGGATTCCTAGGAAGAGTGAGATCTAGAACATTAGTGAAGCAACTAGAGCTCCCCCGCAAGTGCAGCTGCTTTCAAGTCAGCAGTCAACACTCTCCGTTGCTAGCTGTTTTAATTTCACTAGCCTTCGTCACACACACATCTCATCTTCATGCCTAATTCCTCTGGGACAAGGTAAGTAGCTGGTCTGTTATCAAAATTTGAGTATGGATTCCTGGGCATCAAAGTATATCTCCTCTATGTCTCACATTTCCCTCCAAGCACAATTGCCCAGAACACTCAGTTTCATTGCGCTGACATCTAAAACGGCTACTACTTCCCATACCTGCTGGTACTTTGTCGTAGTAGAATCTGGTGACAGAAGGTAGGTTCCATTAGCTGGCTATCATAGTAAAATTGCCTGAGCAGTGGTCATAATTTATAGTTTAATGGATCTTTTCTTTCATCTCCTGATGAGAGTGTCCTCCATTTGGGGACTAAGAACTTGAAACCTATAGAATCTAGAGTCCTGGGATAGTAAAAATTATCCAGATGATGGGTTACCAGATGAAATACAGGAAGTTCAATTAAACTGACTTTCAGGTAAACAATATATTAAAAGTATGTCCCAAATATTGGATGAGACAAATTGTTCATCGGAAGCACAGCCAGATTTCTTATTTCTATCTTCTACTTCTATGACAGCCCTACCAAGTGAGCCACGAGGAATGATTCTAAGTGGCTACTTTTGTTTTCTTTCTGAAACTCATGCACTCTACTGATGGGAATTACACATGTATATACAGAATAGTGTACCTGGCAAGGTAGAGTCTATGAATTGTCGCTGTACAGTCTGGACAGGTCATTTCACAACTCATCACTCACTAAGTTTTTAAAGATAAGGTCTCATGTAGCTCACGGTCACCTCCAAAGTACTTTGTAGTTGAGGATGACCTTGAACTTTTTAATCTTCCTGCTTCGGCTCCAGTGAGTGCTGAGATTACAGACACGGTGCCCTCTTCTGTACCTCCTTTATCAATCGGGTCTGATTAAATGTTATAGGATATCATGAGATACTAGATCACACCCTGCAAGCGATATCAATGATGAGTCCAATAGGAACTAAGGGAAAAATCCATTCTTAAAGTATTATTTGCATGTGTTAAAATAAATTATCAATACTTTCAAGGGGGGGGGAAAGGTTCTCAAATAATCAACCTATGTCTGGTGACCAGCTGTATCCTTCAAGAGACAATATGGTCTTGAGGGGTTCAGCATTGCTAATTGCTGCTGGCAGAGCAGACATCAGAATTTGCAGCTAAATCGACATTGGTAAGTAAGAATTGGGAATGCTGAGCACCAGCAGATCTCTGTTGTAGACACACTTGCTGCTTCAGTACTTCATCTATGGTGCCATTCTTGCAGAATCCGGTGACAGAAGGTAGGGCCATTAGCTGGCTATCTTTTGTGTAGCTGGCTACTCAATAGCTCTCCCATGGTAGACAGTTGCTAAATGCATTACCCTCAGACTTTGTGCCCATTCCACTGTGTCCCATCTGTATGTCTCTACTTCCAGACTCTTTGACTTCTGTCTTCTAATATTTTTTTCTCCAAAACTTCCTAATTGGCTGGCCAGGATATTTGTCACTACTCACAGGTTTCTATATAGTGAAACCTCACTAAATTCACAATAGTATTTGCCACTGGGTCAAGAATGGTAAATGAAATCAAGACACTGGAGATAAAGGAAACTTGAATGTTATGTAATTTTATTTATTTTTAAAAGACTCATAAGAATAGAGAAATCGAAATAATATATTATATTCTCTTAGGACTTTATCATTTAGAAAGACTCAAGAACCCCACAGTCCCATGATTACTGCCATCAGCGCACCCAGGCATAGTGGGAAAAGTGCCCATAGAGAAGACTGAAGAGTTCTTTGTGGTGCTGGGATGGCAACTCAGCAGTAAAGTGCTTGCCTCACAAGCATGAGAGTCTTAATTCAGTCCTCAAACCCCAATAAAAATTCTGGACATAATGGTGTGCACTTGTAATGCTAGCACTGGGGAGGCAGCGACAGATGGGTCCTTTGGGCCTGTTCGCCAGCCTGCCCAACCTACTTGATGAGTTCTAGGACAATGAGAAGCTCTGTCTTAAAGGAGGTGGATGATGTTCCTAAGTGCCATCCGAGGCTATCATCTGACTCCTACATGCATGCACACAAGCATACATAAGCTTTTGTACATAATCCTCCACACACATGTGCACGAATATATATACACAAACTTTAAAGAGTCATAATGTTTTGCCAAATATGTAACCTTTCATAAATTTTTGGACAGTCAAGTATGACATATTTTGCCTAGAAAATACAATTCCCAAGGCTCTGTCAAACAAACAACTTAATTTTTTCTCTTTCTCTCTATCCCTGTGAAAAGAATGAGATTTTTTTTCCATTTGCCACGACATGAAGTAGCCTAAAATACATCGTTTTAAATGTGTCTAATCCAGACACAAAGAAAGGTATCATATGATCTCACTTGATGTGAAATCTAAACATTAAAAATTCTAATATATACAGATAGAGAACAAAACAGTGTCTGTGGGGACGGAGTGTATGTATACAGGCAGAGGATCTAAAGTGGTAGATATGAACAACTGACATGGTAGAAATCTAAAGTACAACATATGAAATAAATACAAATAAAATTATACTGCAAAGGCCAAAGAGATGACTCAGTGGGTCAGAGCATGTAGCTCTTCCTGAGTGAAGAAGGAAGGCATGCTCCTCCTGAGCATAGGAGGAGACCTCCAAAGCTCACCCCTAAAGTGACACATTTCCACCAACAAGAACACAATTCCTAACAGCACTACTCCCTATGGGCCAAGCATATTTAAACCACATTCAACCCCCAGGTTCCCATAGACTTGTCCAAACACATGAGTCTATGGAGGGCCATACCTAACTATAACATAATGAAAAATACATTTAGTTCAACTTCAAAAAATCCCCATAGTCTATTACAGTCTCACCAATGCTTAAAGTCCAAAGTTCAAAGTCTTCTGAGATTTATTAAATCTCTTAACTGTAATTCCCTATAAAAATCAAAATGCAGATCACATACTTCCAACATATCATGGCACAAGATATACATTACAGTTCCAAAACATCATAGCAACGAAATAATGGACCAAATCAAGACCCAAAATTAGCAGGCCAAACTCCAAACTCTGTGTCTCCATGTCCAGTTTCAAAGTGCTCTTCAAATCTCCAACTCTTTTCATACTGGTTAGCTGTTGTTGGCGGATCTAGCACTGAGCAGCAATAAACTTCGTTCTCTTGGGCTGGTTCTACTCCCTGTTAGTAGCTGTCCTCTGCAGGCATCCCCCAGCTCTGACATCTTGGAGTATCCAAAGCAACTTCAATGTTACAGTTTCTTGTTCCAATATCTGGGGTCCACATATGACCTTTTGGGCTCCTCCAAACAGTTTGGGTCATTTCTCCAGCTCTGCCCTCTGTAGCACTCTAGGATCTGGTTGACTCCACTCCAATGCTACTACTGTTCTTGGTGATCATCCCATGGTACTGGCATCTCCAGTTATCTGAGTCTTCTACTGCAACTAAGTGTCACCAATAGCCTTTCATAGGCTCTCTTCATGGTGCCAAGCCTCAATTCCTTTGCATGACCCCTTCATTCCTGGGCCATGAACTGTAAATGAAGCTGCACCTTCACCAATGGCCTTCCCTGGCCTCTGACAGTGCCAATTCTCAGCTGTTCTCCATGACCCCTTCATGCCTTTGAAACCAGTACCGCCTGGGTGACTCTTACACATTTCCAAGTCCAGGTACAGCACGAGATACAACCTTGGCTATCTCTGGAACACGGTTAGCTGCTTTGTGTTCTCAGAAAACACTTCACAGAAGATTTCACCTCAGTGATGCTGGTCTCTTCTTAATCACCACTAATTTCTTAGCTCCAGCTAACCAGCATCAATTGTCCCAGTATCCCCTTCTATTGTTGACTCTAAAGCCAGAGCCAATGCCCTAAGCTGCTGAATTCTGCTTCTTGCTGGAGCTGGAACTTGGCCCCTTGTTCTATGACATTATCATCAGCTTTCTGTTTTCTAACTCCTTCACTGCTTAAGTTTGTCTGTCCTGGAACTTGCTCTGTAGATTGACCTTGAACTCAAGAGATCTGCATAAGACACATTTTGTAAAACAATTTTAATGTGCAGTTGGCTGGATATACACTGTGACATATACATGTGGAAAGATGATTAATATTTGCATACTAGATATGTGCTACTTCTAATAAATATTCTAAGCTGTTATAACAGAAGTGTTTCCTTTCCTATTATAAACTTGTGGAGAGGGAGAGACTCTGACACAACAGAGAGTTCAGGGCTCAGCCATTCCAGGATCTTAAGCGGTACCAGTCTTCAGCCATTTCCAACAAGGCACCAGACAGGTAGCAGAGCCATATTGGGATGACAAACTCCAGGATGACATTTCTTCAGTTGATATTGGGTGAAACAGAACTTTCCAGAGACGTATAGACTTTGAAGTAAAAATGTTTCCAGATATTAAGTGTTGGGATAGTTGCTATGCAACTATTTAGACATGAGTACCAAGAGATAAATTGCTGATATAACAAAACCCCTAAAATGTGGAATTTGTTTGGGAGCTACATCTTGGAGAAAAAAAAAAAAAGGAAGTCTGCAAGAAAACAGATGATACGAGAAAGATGTGAAGGTGATTTTTACTGGAAACTAAACATCATGGTGACAAAGTCTGGCAGCCTTCTTACTAGTCTCATGACAGACAGAACTGGAGTATCTGGCTAAGAATTCTAGGTTTCATGCTGAAAGCATATGAAGTGAACTAAAAGAAGGACTGTTGTTTCTTGAAACAACATCCACAGAAAACAACCCTGAACCACACTTTGCTGGTGTTAGAAAATATACAGTTCCACATATACTTCTAATCAATGAGTCTCAAAGTAAGGAATGTTCTCAAGGCAGAAAGCAAATCTAGTGCACTGCTAGTCAAATCTGATTTCAAGGCCAAGATAACAAGGCTTTAACATTATTTAAAACAAACAAAAAAAGATGGCATCAGATGCCTACATACATTATTTGGAGAATCTTAGGTGGCAATTTAGGCTCTTTCTCATAGACAAACTCTTCAACACTTCAGGCTATTTTGCCACAAGTACTGAAGGCTATGCCCAAGGAAATGCAGGCCTGTCTTAAAACATGGGGGTGTGATAGTTGACTATTAAAAATAATTAGTTACATAAGAAATCCACACTTTAAATGGATTATAGTATCTCACACTGAAATAGCTTAAGGTGAGTAGAGCAACTCAAATGCACAATTTCCTCCACAAAAAGACACAGAACACAGACACTGAACTATATAAAGTCATTTCTTATAAAAAAAAAATTTTTTAAAGCATACAGCCAAGACCCAAGGACACCATCACAAATGTGAGATAATCACATTTCACTCTACTTTTGAGACACTGAGGGTTTTCCAGCTTGTAGAACATACAAATTCTGTTCCTGAGTCACTACTGTGTGTGGTGGACAGATAATTGAGAGCAGTCATACTTAAGGAGCCTGTCACTTGTCCGTGGTTTAAATGTTTAACTCTGATTATCCAAGATACAATTTGCAAAACACATGAAACTCAAGAAGAATGAAGACCAAAGCGTGGACACTTCGCCCCTTCTTAGAATTAGGAACAAAGCACACGTTGAAGAAGTCACAGAGGTCAAATGTGGAGCTAAGACAAAAGGATGGACCAACCAGTGACTGCTGCAGCTGGGGACCCATCCTATAATCAGCCACCAAATGCAAACACTATTGCACACACCAGCAAGATATTGTTGAAAGGGCCCTGGTATAGCTGTCTCGTGTGAGGCTATGCCACTGCCTGGCAAACACAGAAGTGGATGCTCACAGTCAGCTATTAGATGGAACACAGGTTCCCAATAGAAGAGCTAGAGAAAGTACCCAAGGAGCTGAAGGGGTCTCCAACCCTATAGGTGGAAGAACAATATGAACTAACCAATACCCCCAGAGCTTGTGTCTCTAGCTGCGTATGTAGCAGAAGAGGGCCTAGTTGGCCATCATGGGAAGAGAGGCCGCTTGGTCATGCAAACCTTATATCCCCCAGTACAGGGGAACGCCAGGAACATGATGTGGGAGTGAGTGGGTAGGGGAGTCGGGTGGGGGATGGGCAAGGATATAGGGGACTTTCAGGATAGCATTTGAAATGTAAATGAAGAAAATATCTAATAAAAATTGGGAAAAAAATCTTTTTTTCAAGCCTGAGTCTCTTAAAAGTATTAGTGTGAGAGTGAGGATCTGGGAAGGAGGGGGAGATATTTTACATGTAAAGGGGATGCTGGGAAGTTAATCTATGGTACCTTATATTCTAATATGGTCCCCAACGACAATGCTTCCCAAGGTTCAATCAGTCTGGGATGCAGTGGAAGTGAATCTAGGCTAAGCGTAAGCATAAGTCTTATAAACTCCTCTGGCTTCTGCTCTTGTGTGTTAGAATGCCTGAGTTGCCACATAAGAAGTTCAGATGCCTTGTTGAAAGAGCACATGGAGGGGCCATATGAAGACAGCCATGCAGAGTGTGAGGGATAGATGCTGCCTGACATTACAGAAGGAGGCACAGAAGACCCAATGCAATAGTGTCTGCATTTGGTGGCTGATTATAGGATGGGTCCCCAGCTGCAGCAGTCACTGGTTGGTCCATCCTTTTGTCTTAGCTCCACATTTGACCTCTGTGACTTCTTCAATGTGTGCTTTGTTCCTAATTCTAAGAAGGGGCGAAGTGAGGAAGGGTATATCAAAAGGTGAAAGACTATCAAAGTCGAGGACTACATAGCCTAAGCATGTCCCATGACTGTCAGTCGCATAAGAGAGCTGTCATGAGTTCCAGGCTAGTCAAGTGTGGAAGTGATTTTAGGTCCATACAACATCCAAGATCTTAGGAAGCAGAACTTTCCACCTAAGCACAATCAACTCCACTGAATACTGAGAGATGAGGAACGGGTTGTTTTCAGCCCCTGATGTTTGGAGTGACTGGTTATGCAGCAGTAAATGACTTACCGCACACAAACTGAATATTTTGAGTAAGACTGAATATGCTACATAAAAAGCAAACTATAGTCCATGGCAAACTACAGGCTTTTTTTTTTTTAGACAAGGTCTCTCTATGTAGTCTTAGCTGTCTTGGAACTGCTCTGTACAGCAGGCTGGCTTCAAATTTATAGAGATCTGCCTGCCTCTGCCTCTCTGCCTCTCTCTTTCTGCCTCTCTCTCTCTCTCTCTGCCTTTCTCTGCCTCCGCCTCCACTTCCACCTCCACCTCTGCCTCCCAGGGCTAGGACTAAAGGCATACATCACCAATGCTACCCAGCAAAACTTCAGATTTCTAAATGATTAATATTCCTAAATTAAAATGGACTCCTTTTGAAATTTAAGAAAAACCTCTAACTCTTCAAAAGAGAAATGTATTTACAGGAGGAAAACAACACTGACTACTAAGTACTAAATTTTTCATTATTAAAGGACCGTTAATATTTACATGCTTTTAATGAAAATATAAAATATCATCAAAGAATATTCTACATCATAAACATTTCTGAGACTAAATTCAAGTATAATATTTAAAGTACTAAGTCATAAAAGACATTGTGTGTGTGTGTGTGTGTGTGTGTGTGTGTGTGTGTGTGTGCTCTTCTTTAGTGTTAGAAGGAAGATACTAAGAACATGATTGGGGGAGCAGTCATCAATGTATTACCCAGCTGTGAACTCTGTAAGGGACAGTAACAGCCACCCTACAAAGACATGCCCACTGAAAAAATAATGGCATGTTATAAGAGGAATCACCCACTTGATGATTTTTTTAAAAACTTGATCTATAAATTGAAACTCACACCTGATGCTGATATTGGTACCAAGAACACCTAAAGAGATCCTATACTACTCTATGTGGATACAGTATTAAACCAATGTCTAATGACTTACTGTTATACCTATAAATTACTATGTATTTCGCCTTAATTGAAGAAGGTTCTTTTTGTAGTGTATGGTGATTAACACAGAGGCTTAAAACTGGTCAAGGTACATAGAAAATGAAACTAGAATGTTCAGTCCTAAATGGGATATCACTTCCCCCTCCTTCCAACACTCAAGGATCATTATGCAAGAGAAGATGGAAAGATTAAGAATCTGTGTCGAGCAGGATGTAGTGGCACACGCCTTTAATCCCAGCACTCGGGAGGCAGAGGCAGGCGGATTTCTGAGTTCGAGGCCAGCCTGGTCTACAAAGTGAGTTCCGGGACAACCAGGGCTATACAGAAAAATCCTGAATCGAAAAAAACAAAACAAACAAACAGACAAACAAAATCTGTGTGGATGCATACAAAGAAATGCTGATTTTAGGACACAACAGAGAAGTTGCACTGTGGTACCCGGTTAGGATTGCGAACCCCAAAAGACCACCAAGGAGCCAATTCCGATGCAATCACACTAGGATCCCCCACCATCTGTGGCACAGCAGGACAGGAGAGTGAAACCCAGCGCCCTCAGCAGGACAAGGTTTTATAGGAAATGCAGAGTTAAGTGAGGGGGTTTCCAGCCTGGCAGCATCTAATTGAATGACTGCTGTGAGCCTACAGGTGGGTGCTCTGAAACAAAACCATGAGCAATCACAAATGGTCTAAAAGTATGTCTGAAACTACCAGACTAATCTTGATTGGCTGTTGCTAGGGTGCAGCTAGGGAGTAACTCTGGGGTATGGACCAGGGACAAGCCATGGGGTCCTTCCTGGTACTTGGATGCAGCTTGGGTTCTGCTGCTAGTCAAGTTCTCAGACTCTTTTTCTTTTAAAATGGAGGCAGGTCCCAAGATAAAGTAGGTTTGGCCTCTCAGCACATATGAACTCACAAGAGGTTACAACATCATACAAAAGACTTATGCCAGTTCAAATCAGACCACAATTCCATCCTAGAAGACAGATAAGCATGAACTCCTATACTAGCTAAGGAACAACTGGAAACTGATAGCAGCCGAGAGAGAGGGAGAGTCAGTTTTCTTTAAGGCCCTTGTAAGTTGACCATGTTCCAGTAGGAACCCTCACATCAAAGAGTAGTACACTAGCAGTGCAAATTATACTTGATGGATTTAACAAAATATAAGAGTACAGAGCATTCAGTGAGTAGGGAAAGGGTGTAGACACGGGAGGAATTGGGGAGGGGTAAATATGATCAAATCCATTATAGAAACATTTCAAAGAACTAATTCAAATAAATAATGAATTTGATTCAAGTATGAAAAATAAGGAATAAAACTGTTAGAGTGGTAAGGGAATTATAACTACTTGTATTTAGCTTGTCTTTTGTTTGGTTTTTGTTGTTGTTGTTGTTGTTGTTGTTTAAGACAGGGTATCTCTGTATAGCTCTGGCTATTCTGGAGCTCACTCAAAAAGACCAAGCTGGCCTTGAACTTACAAAGATCAAGCTGACTCTACGTCCTGAGTGCTGAGTCTAAAGGTGTGTGCCATCATTGCCAAGTTCAGCTTGTCTTTTATGTTTTGCATTTTCCAAACCTGTTTATGAGCATGTATTACCTTTACAGCAAGTAAATAACATTATTTAAATTATTTAAATTAATCAATAGCTTTAAGCTATTGATTAATTAAGAATAATTTCCCAGGGATGGAGAGATGGCTCAGTGGTTAAGAACACTGACTGCTCTTCCAGAGGTCCTGAATTCAATTCCCAGCAACCACATGGTGGCTCACAAGCATCTGTAATGGGATCCGATGCCCTCTTCTGGTGTGTCTGAAGACAGCTACAGTATACTCATACACATAAAATAAATAAATCTTTTTTTTTTTAAAAGATGTTCCCAGCTACAGTTCTTTAATATAATGATACCTTTTGAAATTTCAGAGGGAATTTGGCTATGGTTTTGAATCCATAAAAGGATGAAGAGATAGAGCTAAACACTGGAATGTCAAAAGCCAGTGTACTGGAGAGAGAGCCTTGCTGAGGCCTCTGACTCCTCCCAACCGCCTCTTTTTTGTTGTTGTTTCCTTAGGTTTTTAAATTCACTTTACATCCAGATTACAGTCTCCCTCCTCTCTGTCCAGTCCCACTGTTACAAATCCCTCCCCCTATTTCTCATACCCCTTCTCCTCAGAGAAAGGGAACCCACCCTCCTAGGGGCATCTTAGTCTCAGCAAGTCTAGGCACATCCTTTCCCACTGAGGCCCAACCAGGCAGTCCAGGTAGGGGGAAGGGGATGCACTGGCTGCAGTAAAGGAAGGAGGATGCTGACAAAGGCTTTTCGAATGTACCTTCCATTTACACTCGGAGTCTGAAACAAGGGGACATATGTGCTATGTTTTGTAAGACAACAATTTTTTAAAATTCTACTAAAATAATTTCTCAGGCTTTTACATGTCTTTTGAATTTATATTTGTAATTGTTAGTACATTTTTAGCAGAATCACACACTAATGCAGGGGATTAATTTGTACTATTGACAGTTTGCTTTTCTTTCAAAAGATTTCCCCCTTAATTGATCAGTACACACGGAGTAAGAACAATTAATATATTTAGACACGCTTCTACTTAAAGGCATTTGAATAACTTTGAATTTATTGGTATTGAGTAGATTTTAAAAATAATTCTTTTGGGTTTTCCTGTCTGAAGCTTTGCTGGGGGAGACTCACAGTTGAAGTTCTGTTGGCTCTTCCCTTTGAAAGCCACCTTTTCATTTCAACTCTCAGGAGCCCAAACTAGCCCTCTTCCCCTCAGTTGGTACCTCTTTCTGTTGGCGAGAAATCTAAATTCCTCCTCCTTATTCTCTCAGGATTTATGGGTAAATGTCTCAACTTTACCTCTTGTTGAGATGAGCTTATTTTTAAAATGCTTGGATGTTTGGGCATTAGATCTTCATCCGATGAAAATACTATACTTTTCCTCTCTTCATGTGGCCTGTCTTCTGGCTCAGAGGTCTTCTGTAAATGTGGCATTGTATCCTCTTCTATTATCTGCAGGCTGTGAATGGGGGGCAGGAGAACATCCTCTAGTGGTGTGGAGTCACTACTTTTAGATAAAGATAACTCTGAAAATTTTTGGTCCAACAACTTTAAAACTGGTATGACCCGGCCTTCCTTATCACCATACTGCACCTACCAAAAAGAAAGAAAAAAGAAAAGAAAAAAGAATAAATTTAATCAATCATTATTCACTAGTGAGTTTTTAAAATCAATAAACCAATTATGTCTGTCCTTTACCTACTGCCATTGATATTTGTAAGTCATTACATTCCTCAAGAAGACATTGAGAAATCTTATAGTTGGCCTGAGCATAGATCATTATCTGAAATGCGATAAAGCAGTTGTTTATGAAGCAATGGCTTGCATATGTCTGGATTGCATAAATTGGCATCATGTTAAGGAAATCTGGAGGCTGATGTCTTACTGTCACGTTATCATCATGAACAAGGGAAACTTTAGAACCACAATATCACAATCACATCATAAAATAAAGAAAATGTAATAGTAAAATAATACAAAGAAAAGGAAAATGAAGACTTCTTGAACTAAATGCTAACTCAATGTTATACAATGTTATACGAAAGTCTCCATTGCTTCCCCGGCTCATTTCTTTCACTTGGGAAAACAGTACATGCCAATTCTTCAACTGACATTTGGCAGTCATAGAACCAGAATGGAAATAATTAAGTAGCATCAGAGACAGAAACAAAGCTTTTAGTCTTTACTGATCTACATGGGGATTTATTCCTTACTAGAATGAAAAGTGATGTTGAGATAATTCCATGTTTCCTGATTTCCATTACTAAGTGTACATCGTTAGATTCACATTGTGATTTCCATTACTAAGTGTACATCGTTAGATTCACATTGTGATGGGCACTTCTGCTGCTAGGTCCTCTGCTCCTCAGATCTGAAGTAAAACTTCACGGGCTTTCCCCTTTCTTTCCTCAATATCATTAACTCCTTCTCCTTGCTATACACTCTAAATTATTACTATTTTTTTCTCAAGTCTATTTCCATGGAGCAATTTAATTTGAAACAATTTAATAGTATACATATTGTTGTTGAATAACTTTAGAAATGCTTTTTAAGCTTTACCTGTAACTGTTCTTCTGCTTACATTCCATATCTTCATAGAATAGTGACTATTAGAAATTCTCTTGTGGCTGGAGAGATGGCTCAGAGTAGCTAACAGCACTAGCCTTTGTAGAGAACCCAGGTTCGATTCCCAGCACCCACATGGTAGCCATGACCATCTACAACTCCAGTTCCTAGAAAGATCCAGTGTCTTCTTTTACCTCTGTGGGAACCAGGCATGAATATGCATGCCTGAGCTATTCAGGCAAAAACACAAGAGAACATAAAAGAAGAAGAAATTCTCTTACCTCATTTGAAATAGCTTCAGATTTTCTGTGAATATCTGCTTAAAAAAAAAAAAGAGGTCTCTGTTTTATTTAAACAACATTCATTACTTACATGTATGTACACTGATGAACTATAATTTTTCTCCCTTCAAATAAATGATAACTTAAAGCAACTATTCAAACATGAACACTACCTTAGAGAAAACATGGTGACAAGCCTCTGGGAAGATCAGGTGGCAGATGAGAAATAAGGAGTATAGAAATAAGAATGGATCACATATGAATCGCTGTGTAGCCTTTATATTGTTCCCTAAGTCTCTGGGCCATCTTACATCCCACCAACAATATACAAGGTTTTCCATTTTCCCACAGCCTGGCGAACACTTGTTATCTTTTGACTTTTGGTAACAACCATCTAGCCAGGTATAAGATGATATTTTATTATGGTTTTGATTTACATTCAACTGGTGATTAGTGGTGTTGACCATTTGTTTTTCTCTTTGTAGAGATTGGCCTGCAAGTTCCTGAGCCATTTTTAATCAGGTTATTTACACTGACTTGTTGTTGTTGTTGTTGTTGGTGGTGGTGGTGGTGGTAGATTGAACGACTCTTTATGTCGTTCGGGTATGAGCCACTTGCCAGCTGTGTGCTTTACAGACCTTCTGGCCCACTCTGTACCTGCCTTTACTCACTGTCTGCTGTCAGGGGCTCTCTAGCTGGATATAAGCCAGCTGTTTTTGTGTTTGGACTTGTGCTTTCACTGTCACATTAAAGGAATTGTCACCTGCACCAACATCGTTGAACTTTTCTCATATATCACCCGCAAATCTTACAGTTTCAAGCCTCAGGGTTTACATTTTTAATTTTCTTTAATTCACTTTCTTTTTTTAGCTAGTTCATGAGGATAATGAGGCAGGCTTTCACATGATTTTACATTGTGCAGCTTTGTCCAATTTATTTATTAGTCCTAACGTGCTTTTCTTGTAGAGTCTTTAGGGTGCTGTACATATAAGAGCATGCCCCTGTGCTGTCAGACTGCCTTCTACATGGCTCTATCTGTCCCCACGACTACTGCTACTCTCAGCCTTGGTAGGAGAAGCTTCTCTGTTGCAGCAGGCAGCAGGCAGTGCAGAAACTCACAACTGGTCATGGACAGCACTCAGAATAAGTGACTGCTGCGTGCTCCGCCCTAAGCACCAGGACATGCACATCACACCCTCAGGGAAGAGTGTGGGGCACTGAGTAGAAAGACTTTCAGAAGATGAGGAGGAGGAGGATGCATATTCTGGATAGGGCGTGTCCATTGCACCCATGAAATCATAGTAGCTACCTACACACAGCCTGTACAGAATCAAGCCAGTCAACTCACTAGCATGAGTAGGAAGTCTCATGAGGTTCTACTCCTAGCTGGGGAGCTGCTGCTTGACGGCTGCTCAAGAAGGGGCAGCGCCGTGCACACATGCACACAGGCAGCAACCATGGGGCTCGTGGGTTGTTAAGAAAGAAACAATGACATGAAGTTGGGAAGAAAAATGTTGGGGATCCAGAGAGAGAAAGGGGGCACTTAGTGTGGGGAGCGGGTATGGCCACATGGGCCAAAGATGGCGCCCTGGCTCTGTGCTAAAGCCCCGTAACCTCGCTTGTTTACCTCAGTCTCAATCATGCACATGTGTTCCTTGTTCGAGAGGTTAGTGCAACATCTCGCGAGACCATTCTATCAGCCAATCCTGCACGCTGCCTTGGATGTGTGCATCTATGATTGGGTGGTGTGAGGTGATGTGAGTGAATGGAAGAGGATAAGTGTGAACAGTCCCAGAGGATGAGAGATTGACAGAGATGATAGAGAGATGATGATTGAGAGATGATTACTGGAGAGACTGAAGACTGACTGACTGAAGCTGGGGAAGCTGCAAGAAACCTAATAAAGAGAAGAGGCTGCAGCTGCTCTGAACCTGCTTTTTGAAGTTGGTGTCATTTATTCCCACTCTCTGCTGGTCAGAGATTGGTCTGCGACACTTAGGTTGGATATAAAACCAACCAAGGTGCACCATATACATGTGAAAATATCAACACAAAGTAACAAGATTATAATGTATATGATGAGCATATACATAGAGGATGAAATTATCAAAAGATAAAGAGATCCAAAAATGCCAGGTCATGTCCTGTAAAAATAAAATGGTGCCATCTCCCTTTCGGAGCTGGATGGCAGTTATCTCTTTCTCTTGACTAGTTGCTCTATTGGGACTTCTAGTATTATGCTCAATACAAGACTCAGGGAAGGAAACCCTTGCCTGGTTCCAAGTTCAGAGGAAAAACCATACATTACAAAATTGGGAGAGAAGTCAGGCACAGTGGCACATGGGAGGCAGAGGCTGGTGGATTGCTTTGAGTATAAGGCCAGCTAGCCTGGTTAACAGAGTGAGGTTTCTTTCTCTTTTAGATTGATTTTTATTTTATGTAGATAAGTGCCTTCCTGCATGCATGTCTGTACATGGTGTGTGTGTCTGTGCATGGGGAGGTCAGAAGAGGGTGTTGGATTCCCTGAAGCTGGAGTCACAGATGGCTGTGAGCCACCATGTGGGTGCTGGGAACTGGACCTGGGCCCTCTGCACGAGCAACAAAAACTCTTAAACCTCTGCACAGTCTCTCCAGCCACACTTTATGTTTCCCGAGTCTAGCTCAAGTTGTCAATTCTATTTACATTTTTAAAAACTTAGCTTTATTGATTTTTTAAAAAATTTCCTCTAACTTTGAAATTAGCTCCTGTTCTGGTTCTTAGTGGTTTGAAGTGAAGTTGTTTAATTTTAGGTCTTTTCAAAAACTACATTTTTTACTTTTAATTCTGCATATATGTGTGTGTGTATACACATGTATTCTTGTGCCTATGGAGACCAGAGGTGCTAGATCTCCCAGAGCTGGAGTTACAGGCAGCAGTGAGCTGTCTGACACCAAATTCTGCAAGAGTATCAGGCACTCTGAGCTATGGAGCGAGCCCCATATCTTCTTTCTATGGAAGCCTTTATTGCCATAAAAATAAAACAAAACTGACCTCTTACTATAAACACCCTTTTTGGCACTGCTTTTGCTTCGGGGTGTCTCTAGTTTTTCTTTACACTGATTCTGTGTTTTACTGGTTAACTATTAAAAGTAAAAATTTAAATGCCTACATAGTGAGAATTTTTGTTTTCTTCTGCTGACAGTTCTAACTTCATTCCACTGTAATTGGAAAGGTATTTGATATGATATAAACCAAGGTATAACATAAACCACTGTCAATTTGTGGCTTGTTTAGTGACCTCTACTTTGAAGAATCTATGAACTCCTGAGGATAGTCTATGCTGTTTTCTAGAATCTTCTACACATATCCATTTGGACTATAGTTAAGTTAATTTGCTCTACAGTGCTACAGAATTCTCTTTTGTTAATTTTGTCTTGCTGTACTATTATTATAGAAAGTCCAGTTTCCTGTCCTGTTTCTCCTTTATCCTCTTTTACATACCATTAANCAATGTAAGATGGAAACATCAGTGTGGTTAATACTTAAGCTCCAGGGTCAAAGTCAGCTCTTACCAGCCAGTGACTATGTGGATTCTAATCTGCTGGTTATTTGATCTGCCTAATTCTCAATTTACTTGCTTATATAAACGCGGATAGGAAAGTGCCCAGAACACTTGTATGTACTGGAATAATAGAGGCCTCAGAAATACCAAAAAGAAGCAAGTCATTAGATGGCTCACTGGATATGTTAAAAAAAAAAAAAAAAAAAGAAGAAGAATTTTAAAAAAAACTCTAGAGAAACAAAAATCATAGTACAAAAAGATGTGTGTGTGTGTGTGTGTGTGTGAGAGAGAGAGAGAGAGAGAGAGAGAGAGAGAGAGAGAGAAGGCTAGCTGTTACTTCTTCCCAGTGTGTGAGACTGAAGAGGGAGTCTGAGTGTTGGGCTCTGGAGGCCCCGGTGGAGCACTGTAGAGTAGACTGAAGATACAACAGCTCCACTGTACTAAATTAGTACTGGAGACAGAACTATGAGTGCACACAAGTATATGCTGATACAGCTGGGGAAATGGAAATAGCATGGAAAGATGATTAAGTTACATCAAAAACCATGCCATGATAAATTATATCACATACTTAGAGACATTAAAGATATAAAACTATGTATTTAAAGTACAGTAGTATATATGCTTTAACTTGTTTTCTAAATAAATTTGAAAGAGATGTTTAGGAGACCGTGTGAACACTATTTTTCATTAATTAAATCACTTACTGATAACTTAGAGTAAGTTCTCAAATTAGATACTAATTGAATTTCCTCTGCTTTATAATTTCTCTTTCTGCCTGTCTTGTTCCATCTGACTTGCCCTTGCACACATACACACACACACACACACACACACACACACACACACACACACACCTACCTCAATAGTTCTATAGATCAAATGCTTAGTATAATAAAAGTATCTTTATAAATATCACAGCCAATATTTAAATTTCTCTATCTTTTAAGAAGCAAAGAACCATTTAAAAATGTTTTTTAAACTCCTGAGGTGGGAGAGGTGACTCAGCAGTAGAGAGCACTGGCTACTCTTGCAGAGGACCCCAGACTCTTACAGAGGCCCAGCATACACATGGTGGCTCTCAGCCACCTGGAACTCTCTTCCTAGAGGAAGTGACACTCTCTGAGGGCCTCTGAGAGTATCAGGAACACAGATGAGACACAGATAAAAACACCCATATACAGAAAATAAGTAGCAATTTTAAGCGTTAAAAGAAAACCTTTTGATAGGGGCCAATTCTTTTCTTAGAGATTACTACAAAATACAAATATAATTGGTACAATAGTAAGATGTATGCATACAGACTATGATCTATGACAAAAGTGAAACTCATTTGGACTAATTAAGTAACTTTTATAATATCCCACCTTGCTTTAGTATCATAATAATAAACATAAAAATTAACTTGACTTTACCATATGTTGTTCTCTCAAGCTCTTCTAATACACTAGAATTTGATTCAGTCGGTGGATTACTTTCCTAGACACACAAAAAAAGAAAGAAAGAAAACGAAAACATGTTGGGTAGAATAATTAAAGAACTAAAATATTTTTTCTGCTTTCATATTTATTTTACAGAGGACAAGGAGTTGGTGAGAAAATTAATCCAAGGAGCATGATTTCAACAGAAATTACTACTCCAGGAAGAAGCAGCCCAAGCTCGAGGACGGGCATCACAGAGATGACGGAACGGAGCCCAGGGATTCGAAGCATGGTGTTAGCTACACAACTGCAAGCAGTAAGGAGAGCAAGAAAAGCATCTGTAGTGGAATATGTGATGGCCTATGTCTTTAAAATTATGTATATCTTTACAAAACTCCAAGGAAATTTGTAATGTACCTTGAACCTTTTTATAAAGTACCTTTAATAATAAGAGCACAAATCCACAAGCTCTCTAATGACTGACTAGTCTAAGTTTCTCCTAAAATATTAACTCTCTATTAGTAAATAATAATTAATTTAACTTGTAGCAGTAAACTACTGCCCAATTATTACAGAGAAATTGTAAAACATAAAAATATCAACACAGTATGACTAGCATTTCAGAGTTGTGATCTTAGTGAATGTTTTATCTGAGATAGAAATCCCTTATTTCTTGATCAAAATGTATACATTAGATTATATATCTAGATTTCAAATGAAGTATTAATATTAAAATGCATTTAAAAACCACTGCAGCTCAACAAGACAAAAAGTACAATTTAAAAACTGTCCAAAGGTTTGAATAAGTATTTATCCAAAGAAGATATATGAATAGTGAATGTATGAAAAAATGTTCACATCATCCATCGTTAGAGAAATGAAAACCAAAAATGCAATGGGGCCAGCACTTTGAATTCCCAAGGTTGTCGGGAACATTGGGGCCAGCAGTCACAACACGGAAACCAACAAGAGGTCAAGACTCTAAACCACCACACACTTTCTTATTGCAATTTAAGATGACAAGGTTGCTCACACAAATCGTTTGGCAATTTTTTTCAAAACTTTAAACTGGGAATTACCATGTGGCCCAGCATCTGTTCCTGGACATTCATACAGGAAAACTAAAAACATTCGTTCACACAAAAAAAGTATACAAGAAAGCCAAGCACACTGGTCCACATCAGTCCTCTCAGCACTGGGGAGGCTGAGTCAGGAGGATTTTGAGATTGTCAGCAAGTTTAGGACTAGCCTACATAGTGAGACCCCCATCTCAAGAAAAACAACAGAAGTCTGCTCATGAACGCTCACTGCCGTGCCCTTCACTGTAGCTCATTAATAGAAATAACCCCAAAAGTTCATCAGCAGATAACACAGAGACAAATGTAGTTTATCCAAACAAAACAGATGTAGCTAGAAACAAATGAAGTGTTGCTATATGCTACAAATGGAAAACATGGTAAGGGAAAAAAGTAAGCTACAAAGGACCGTGTGTTATATGCAGTGTCACTTTTAGGAAATGTCTGGGATAGGCAAGTGTATACAGAAAAGTAACACAGATCGGCTGTTTGCAGAGGGATGGAAGGCAGTGAGAGAACTGAGGAAGTTCTCACTCATGGTGTGAGGCTACCTCTGTTTAAATAACGAAAAATGTCTACAATTGACTGTGGTGATGGATACACAGCTTGGTGGACAGACTAAATGCCACTGAAGCGCAGGCTTTAAACTGGCCCGTTAACTGAACCTTAGAAATCATGAATAAACACTTATGGAATGATACATTGTTAATATAGAAAAGATCATTTAGTATGAGTAGCAAGCAATTTATATAAAGGTAATAAGCAATTATTTGATCAAACATTGTTAATTATCAATTCATATTTCTACTAAATATATGTATTTGCATACTACAGATAAAAGAATGCATTTTGTTAATTACCTTTAAATCCCTTTTTATCATCTTTGGATTAATAAGGTTTCTTAAATAATCAGCTTTTTCTATCCATGTGCTCATATTTTTATACTCCTCTTTCATTCTTTCCAACCTAAACAAAGAAATCAGCTAGAGATGAAACAAAGCCAGTGACAGGAGAGTGTGATAAAAGTCACAGAAAAACAACACAGTACGCTCCATTTACACAAAGGTCCAAAAGCAACTTACTGACAACATATTATCTAAGGATACAGCTAAAACATGGATTTCAACAAAAATCAGGGTCATGGTTAGGGGAAGCGATCAGGGACAGAGATACACCTCATAAAGACACACAAGTGTACTTCCGACATTAGTGATGATGATGATGTACTTCTTATCAGGTAGTTACTTTATTATCATTATTTACACTTTATAAATACATTTGAAATTATTCAATTATGTATTATTCTTGGTGTTTTAAAGTGCTTATTTTGATTAGTTTGGGCTGCAATAACGGAATACTATATATTGGGTAGATTAAACAACAGACCCTTATTTCTCACAATTTTCAAGGCTGGGTCGACTAAGGAGCCAGCCCACTTGGATTCTGACAAAGGTCTTCCTAGCTTTGGGTGTCCCTTATCTTATATCCTCATAGGGGAAGGATGTTACCATGTCTTCTCCTTGTTTTGTAACCTTTCTAAGGTTATTCATGCATTATGAGAGCTTCATCCTCAAACCTGATCTACCCCAGTTATTTCCCAGAAGCTCTACCTTTAAATATTGTTGCATCCGAGATTAATACTTTAACATATCCATTGAGAAGGCTGGTGATACAGTTTAATGGTAGGGCATTTACCTAGAATGCTTGAGAGCCTGTGTTCAACCCCCAGCAACACAGATAACAAGAAGAATGGGGTGTGGTGAATACCTGGTGTAGCACTAGATATCCAGACTTCTTGTCACTGTGTGTATAGATACTGTTTTTAATCAACAAAAGATGCTTTCCCTTTTAAAAAGATTCTCACTTCTTAACTGATATAATATACATTATAATGGCAAACGGCCATGCCTGCTTAAGCTCACTGGGAAGGTATGTAAGTGGGGAGGAAGTCTGGGGTAACAGTGGCTGCAGGGGCAGCAAAATTTCTAAATCTCTTCAGATTCCTGCAGAAAGTCCTAGAATACAAGTAGCAACTAAAAGCCCATGGATGGCCTTTATAGATAACCTTACAGCAAAGTATTTAAAACTTCCTTTAAAACCAAAACCCAGCATTGAGGATGCCCACGTATAAGAATGGAGGGAACACTGTATTTGACCACAAAATTTCTTAGCTAATTTTCTCCTCAAAAATCTGAGTCTAGAATTCCTCATATATTTGTTCCCAATTATGGCCATGAGGCTTGCCTTGGCCAATGGGCCACCATTAGTGTGACATTAGGATAATTATGAGAAGCACTCTGCACAGTGGTGTGTGCCCTCCTTCAATGCTGCCTTCAGAATGCCATTCTGTAGTGAAGCCAGGGCAGCCTACCAGAGGGCATGTGGAAAACTCAGGTCCCAGCTCATAGATGTCATCAAGTGGCAGATAGATGAGCAAAGACATCTTGTGGTTCATCTGACTGTACAACTGAGCCCAGCCAATAAGCAAAAAGTAAGAAGTTATCCGATAGAAATATGCAATATACCTACATTTAGTGTGGTTTTTAATATGGCAATAGACAACTGGTAGCAGTGCATTTGAAGGATAATCAGAGCCTAACCTTGAAAACCAGGTAACCGAAGGAGAGATGATTGTTCATCCCTCTCGTCCTACAAGGAATGTAACACTGGGCAACCGAGGAGGTTTATAAAATCATTTTTCCACTTAATAAGAAACAAAGTGGAAGAATTAGAATAACAATTTGATATTGTATTCCCAGAAATATAGTATGGATGCTTAAAAAAACAAAGACAAAACAAAACCTAACAACTTAAAAAAACTGCCAAGGCAAATATCATATGCCCCAGAACCCAGTATCAGTCTTGCCAAAGAAACCTTGTCTGTTTGAACCAATTCATGCCTTGTGTGTCCATTCTGGGTACATGCATATGACAGAACATACTAACTCTAAGAGTTTGCTTATCCATCTGCCAGTCCTCTAAAGTTATAGGCAAAAAATGCAAGGTCCTGCCCCCAAACGTCATCATGTAAGGGGCGATGGCTTCAACATACGATGTGAGTGTGGGGAGCTTAACCATCTCATCTGCAGCCCCAGTGCTACTCAGAGCCTCGGTCTGATAGCTCTGCAAGCTGGGACCCCTGTAAGTCTGTGTCTGCTATTTTTTTTTCACTTTTCGCTCGTGTGTGTGTGTGTGTGTGTGTGTGTGTGTGTGTGTGTGTGTGTGTGTGTAATATTACATCCTCTTGCATATAGTTGTTTTACTTGGTGCAAGACACTGTATTTAAACTCTTGTAGAAAAAATTTGAGGCTCTTGTGTATATTATCCTCTAGAAAAGGCATGTGTTTACCTCTGGCAGCAGCTCTTACTTCTAATGCCAGAATGAGGACCAGTGGTAGGCAGCAGGCAGCTAGGGCATGGGCATTGAAAGACAGAGTTAGTCTGTCATAGCTCATTGTGGACACAGGTAGAAGTCTGGGTGTTTATGAAGTCCATCATCCTTGGGATACACCACTGAACTCTGGCTCTTGTTTCTTCAGGACTGCGTATCTATCTTAGCTCTGCCCAACTTCTTACCATCTTGGCTACCACCAAGTCCCTTGAAAATATGGCACAGAACAATGGACTCAACAGCCCTGGGTCTCTGTATTTCATGGAATCTAGGATCAGCAAATGTTCACTGATTTTATAATAGTCCTTTCAAACAAAATTTCAAAACATACTTCATATTTCTTTCAGACTTTGTTGCTGTTGTACAATGAGATGGTCTGAAATCACTTAGAAGAACTTATGTAGAAGTGAATGTGTGTACATGCGGGAGTATGCACATGCGAATATGTGCACATATTAGTTTTCCACCATCCTAAGTTCATGAACATGAGCTGGACGACCAAAGAACACAACTCTGTCCCCTAATCTGACATTCTATCTATTTATCAAAGACTCATTGAATATCTACCAAAGATCAAGTACTAAGTACCGAGTACACAAAGTTTCCTCAAAGAATTTAAGAATCTTATAGTTAAAGGCTAAAAGGTGTAAAGAAATATGTGTTAAACTATAAATTATGAAATGCCTTAGCCAGTTTCATGATACTGGACATCATAGCCTCCAGAATTAGGAGAACTAAGTGTCTGTGGATTAAGCCCCATTGCCTATGTTGTTTTACAGAGGTCTGGACCACTGAACACTAAGATTATGTGATAAAGGCATTGGAAACCTCAGCTGAGTATTTGCTGCAGAGCGGAAGGGACTATACACATAAATGGGAATTCCATAACCGAGAAAGAAAATAACTAAAATTCAAGTTTGAATTAGTTCATCGCAGATTTAAAAGAAAGAAAGAGCCAGTGAGGTAGAGTGTAAGTCAGAAGGAAACGCCCAGACTAACAGAGAAAACTCGACAAGGAAAGATAGCACAAGAGACCACAGAACAGATGGGTCGAGGAGCAGCTGTCTTATGAACGGGTCTTTACCTCTTTTCTTGCCAAAATAAAGTACCCAATTTGCTGAGAAGTATGAATACATGAAGCAGAGACACAATGCGTATTCTAGGCCTGTGGTTCAACAGATGGAATTTGGAACACTATAGACCACATATAAATAAATAAAATGTGTGCTCTTTACCTTTCCCGGGGCTTCTCACGGAGTTTCTCAAGTTGCACCACAGTTGTCTGGCTGGTTTCAGGAACCCCAATGCTAACATTAAATTCTGGGGATAAGAATGCCGGGTATTCTACTCGTTGTGGAGTAATAACATTTCTGAAAAATGATAATAGAGTTAAATGCCGACATGATGTAAAAGTACATCCCTGTAATCAGTGTGGTAGCCGTTGTCTGGACTATTCCTCCACTCACATCAGCTCACCCACCACCACAGGCCATCAAGACAGGCTAAGGAAGAAGAATCAGATCCTGAGAAAAGTGCTTTCTTGGTTACTCTTCCTGTCAAGATTGTGGGTGGTAGGGACAGAAGAGGGGGTGACCCAAAGCAAGGAGAAAAAGAATTGGAGTCCAGGCCTTTTAGTAACCATTTATAGCCAAATCTGCCTTCAGAGTCCCTCATTCTTTCAAACAACTAGTTCTATGGACTGGATCTTGTGTCACACCATATTAATATGTCTGTCTATGTAGATTGTTTCATTCCATCTTCCCAGCAAACCCACAGAATAATTATGGAATCCTTTCTGAAGGGAGCCAGGGAAGGAGTAGATGAGGGGTTGGGAGAGGAGGAGAGAAGGAGACTATGTTCAGAAAGAATAATCATTTTAGAAGGGGGATGATTTATTGAATCCACCTAACATACAAGAAAGCCATTAGTAAAGAGATCCCTTACACACCTAACAGCTAGCAAGTGCCCTATTGGCTAGTCTTCATTATATACAGTAATGAACACTTTAAGTTTTAAATATTTCCAAAATAGAATGCATGACTTCCCTATTCCCTGAATATGTTCTTCCCCATGTCCCCTGGCTCGGGAAGTAGAAGCACCACATAGGCACCCAGTGGTCATACTTGTCAACAACCACTGTCGCTTCTCTTTTCTCCGTCACCGTCCATCTCTGACCTATCATTCCAAAACCTCAAGAACTATGATTAGACGTCCTAAACATTTCATAAATGAATGCAGTCATCTGCCCCACTGAATCAGTCACAGACGGCTAGTGAAGTAGATTCAGTGGGGGTGCAAATATATATAAATAGGTTGTCACATTACGTTGGCCCCATGATCTTGTAGAAGCTTGAGTTCTGCTGGTGACCCAGGTCTGCCAATGGTATAACTGAGGCAACAGCAAAAGTTCCTGTTCAAACAGGCTCAAGAACAAGGGGTGGGTCGCTATAAGCTGGTATTTCAGATTGAAGGAACACTTTCCTTCCTAGGGAGAGGCTAGTCTTTTTGCTGTGTTCAGCAGGTTAGCTGAGGCTGCCCACACTGAGATATGCTTTACTTGTAATACCTATTTAAATACTAATCTCATCAAAAACTTCTCCCTGAATGATGACCAAAATCCTGTCACTTTGTGGCCAGTCAAGTTGACACATGAATTACTAATAATCCACTTGCTGTCAACCTAGCATCTGTATTCATCAGTTCAATCATCCTGAACCTCCAAATGAAGAGGATCACATGATCACAATCCCACCTGACCTGATACAACTGCCCTCTGCCAACAGACCAGGAGAGGAAGTAAAGGTTGAGTGATGTTTACTCCTCTCCTCAATATCTCAGAACTTTACTATTGTATGATATAGGGATAAGGGTGGAAACAAAGCTACTTATATCTATGTATAGATACATGCAAACACACTCATAACCAACCTGGGAGGAAATATTCATAACAAGCATACCCGTGCTTCTGTAACTCATCATATATCACAGCCTATACTTCTTTATTCTTCCACTGTCCAATCTGCCCTTCCTCTGCATTAGTAAGCCGTGTCGCTGGTGCCTTACCTGGTGGTGTGATTAAAACTTCCATCTTTCTAGGCCATTAATAGTTCTGTGCCGATTAAGGTGCACTTTTCTATTAAATTTTTATTCTGGCCTAATGAGATGGCTCAGCAGGTAAAGGTACTTGCTGTCAAAACTGGACCCAAGATCCATCCCAGCATCAAATGGAGGAAGGACAGGACCAGTTTCCACAAGCTGTCATCAGTTTACACAGGATGCCACTGTATGCTTCTACCCCAAATAATTGTTTTCTTTAATTTTTTAAAAGTTTTGCTTGTATTTGTCTTTTGCATGCACATGTATTTGTGTACCGTGTGCATGCAGTGTCCATCAAAGCCAAAAGACAGGGTCAGAGCCACTGGAACTGGAGTTACAGATGGTTGTGAGCCACCATGTGGGTGCTGGGTACTGAATGCTGGTCCACTTGAAAAGCAGTCAGTGTTCTTAACCACTAAGGTATTTTTCTAGGCCCACAAATAATTTTTTAATGCCAAAAACCCTAAATCACAGAGTGTGGTGATATTAAGAGATGCCCTACAGAGTCTCGTGTATTTCGGCACACCCTTCCTTTTGCCCACTGTGAGACAGTCCTTTGTGTTTTCTTCTGCAGTTGGGATTCAGTATTTACCAGTGCAGTGACTCCCTCCTTTACCTGTTGATTCTGGGTCATAAGGAGCCCAGAAGCTGTACAGCAGCCTTAACTCTAGTTCTACAATGCAATCTCTCAATGGAAGCATTTACCATTTTGGAAATAGCTCTAGGCCAGCACAAGGTAATGTTACAAGACCAGGAGAGAATGTTTTGTTCAGGAATCGTCAGGAGCAATGGTGAGCGGCACAGTGCTCACTTCTGTACCTTGATTCATGGACTAGTGAATGCTGGCTACAGGAGAAGATGCACCAGGTACTGGTAACAGATCTTGGCAATTCAGAACACATAAAACCACCCAGAGATCCAAGTGCCAAGCCTGCAGGTGTTGATGGTGACTGACAGACATACGGGAAAGGCCACTGACCTGTTTGGTTGAGCCAGCTGTTTCAGGATACAGGGAACTTGGAATATTATATTTTAAACTACAGCTCATTTGTTAATGACAAAATATTTTTTTGTGTTGGGTGGTATGGAGTGTGTGGGGGATGCATGCACATAAATGTAAAGGTGCATATACCCATGTCCATGCATGAGGAAATCACAAGACAGAGGTGTCTTATTCTATAACTCTCTGCCTTAGTCCCTTGGAACAGGGGCTTTCATGGAGCCTGAAATTCTCCATTTCGGCTGGCCTGGCCAGCAAACTCCTGAAATCTGCCTACCTCTGTCCCCAAAGCTGGGGATGTATATACCATGACTGGCTTTGTGTAGGGATGGTGGAGATCTGAATGCAGCTTGTAGAACATCCCCCAGGCCCACTAATAGTATCTGTAAACACAGTTTTGCTTTGTTTTTACAGTCAACTTGGGAATAAGAGTTGGATGGGTGGTGTGGGGTAGGCTGTACACTGCTGTACTACAGAGCAGAAACTGGCAACCACTAAACACATGGATCTTAGAAACCCTCCTTTTTATTCAATAAGAAGGATCCTGCTGGCTCATGTCCTCATTCAGCCACCTCTTCATTCACAAAGAAGGTACCCCCCTCCTCTCTAGACCTCAGCTCTTTTTCCCAGCATGACACCTAGCTACTCAGCATCTCTCCCATCGGTCTGTTTCTTTGCTTGTTTTTCACGGGGTCTCATATAACTGCCCCTCCCCCAAACTCCCCATCTTCCTGCTTCTTTCTCTCAAGTGTTAAGGTTACAGACATGACCTCTGGCTCTTTCTGTCAGGTATTAAGCAAAGGAATTCAGTGCTGCCTTTATCTAAAGCTCTAGCCCATCTTGGCCATGCTCTCAGAGTTTCTTAAAATAACTAATATGCTCCATCATACCTTTAAAGTGCCACTTGATCTTAGTACAGTAATGAAACTTACGTGACAGGGTCTGTTCTCTCTGGAGGAGGTGCAATATTCATAAACATAGATGGCGCAATGGCTTTCTGAAGAGGTTTTAACTGAACAAAAATGTAAGTACAGTTAGTTATAATTCACAGTAATAGAACTACCACCACCACCACCACCCCCCCAGCTCCCAAAGGCCTATAGGGTTCTTAAGTGACGAATCTAAGGAGAAGAGCAATGAAGACAGCAACTTAATTTGTTGGATACTAAATATCTGCCAGGCATTATATACTTTTAACTTTCTCAAATGCTTTTGACAAAACTATGAACTAAGTATGCATATTTTATAGACTACACTGAAGATCAGTGATTCACTCAAAGTTATAAAACGGTATGCATGAGTGAAAGATGTGAAACGTGAGTGTAGCTTTTCTGGCTCTTGGATGGAGATCTTTTCACATCATCACAGCAGGTGAGCAGGAGGCATATCACTGCAAGCCTTCGGGTTGCATTGCGCTTTTATTGGACAGCCAGTTCTTTCCCATACAATCCTTTTGTTCTGTGTTTTCAGTAAGGTCCGCCTACATGAAACAATACTTGCCCTGTTTTATCTGAAAATAAGCTATCACGTTCTCCATGTGTGCACATAAATGTGCTCATTTGTATCTGAAGATGTATGCACATGTGTGTTCACATGTGTGTGTGTGTGTGTGTTCACTTGTGTGTGTTCACATGTGTCATTCAGGTGCCAGTACTCAAGCTTTCTCACTGGCACAGAGCTCATCAAGTAGGCTACACTGGCCTGCCAGCAAGTGCCAGTTTCTACCTCCCCAGTGCTGGGATTACAAATCTGAAAATAACCCCTGCCTTTAAAAATAGTTACTCTTACAGGTTATGCTTATATCTGAACACAGACCTACCTCTAAAAATAATCATAAGCTTCCGTTTAAAAATATATTAACAATCATGATATAGTGTGGAAAAATGTAAATATATTACAGGGTTTTTAATTAACATAGCAGTAAACTTATTTAGTAAGATCACTCTTATTCTCAATTAGTAATCAAAACTCGCCCAAAGAGTACTAAGGAAAACTCTGAAATGGAAGGTCATTTCCTTATACAGCAGCAGCAGCAGCAGCATAATGGAGTCAGATTAAGGCATGCCTGGCTCTAATGATCCAGGGATAGCAGAGTTCTTTCAAACATTGGGTGACAGTGTTTCGATATATTGGTATGATTTTTCTAGTATAATTCTTTCTTCAGTCTGAATGCTGAGATCACAGGCATGTATCTGTGATCAATGACTCCTTTTTATAAATATTTCTAGATGTAAAATTACACACTCAATGAAACACCTAACATTGCTTTAATAATACAAATGTAGAGAAACAATTAAGAAGGAAGTCTTAAAATAAAGACATTTTGAACAAAATATTATCATTTAGAATGTTTAAGCAAAAGATAATGAAGTATTATTTTGTTTTTTCTGAAGAAAAGCCCTTATATCTCAAGATCAGAATACAAAGCAGCATTTATCTTTTAAGTGATCACTTTTTAAACACTTATATTTTTTTTAGGGGGTTGCATGAGCCATAGCATACAAACAGAGGTCAGCAGACAACTTTTGTAAGATCTTTCCAGTATATAGATTCCTGTGTCTGAACCATGTCATCAGGTTCAGTAGAAAGAACCCACAGAGCCATACGCCAGCCCTAAAAGTTTTTACAAATGTTGCCCAACTGGAAAAAAATAAGAAGCTCAAAAGAGGATGATTTTATTGATGAGCTAAAACAGAATACATTTTTTTAAAGAAAGAAACGAACCTGATGTGAAAATCCATAACCAAAGTTTCCATAGGAGAACATAAATTCCACTTCCACCCTGCAGATACTCTAAACAGGAGGAAATGATTGTACAGTTTGTTAGAGACGTGACAGAAACTAATAATGTCATAAACCCATGTTTAGTAAAGCACAGAATTAATCTTCTAGTTAAAAAAAAACTAAAAAATAAACCAAAGTTTTGATTACACAAAGAACCCCAAAAGAAGATTTTGTGCAGTTCCCAGAAAGTTAAAAGCCTCTCATCTTAACAATCAAATTTTGATTTTTGATTTGTTTTGTTTTGTTTTGTTTTGTTTTTCCGAGACAGGGTTTCTCTGTAAAACTCTGGCTGTCCTGGAACTCACTCTGTAGACCAGGCTGGCCTCGAACTCAGAAATCCGCCTGCCTCTGCCTCCCAAGTGCTGGGATTAAAGGCCTGCACCACTACTGCCCGGCTTCAAATTTTGAGATAAGCAATCTCACCTCTCAACCCCAGGCTGACCACGTGTGAAGGGAAAGAGAGCCCCACACTCAGGGACCTGACAGGTCCTCCATCCCGGCTGGCCAGGAGAGGACAGGGGTGTCTTGGATTGCTCAATTAATCAAATTGCTAACTTTAAGCACATTCAGAACTCAGACACTCTCCAGCAAAGCTGGAGAAAGCATTGAAATCAGCAGAGATGTTACACTGTCTCTCTCATCCAGTGATTTCTAATCCTCTCACACTAAGAAGGTCCAAGTGTTACAAATATGTATATATGTATATACATAACATTAAGAAAAAGAGGCCATGAACTTGAGAGAGAACAGCAGGGAGCATAGGAGGGAGAATATTATTATATTGTAAGTTAAAAATTATCATAAAGAACAAAACATATTAAAAGTTAAATTAAGTCTGGAAAATGATACCAAATGTTTTATAAAATAAGTAAAGAATTTATGAGCAAACACATACTTTTACTAATTCAGAGAGGTAAGGTTAGGGCAATAAAAATTTTAAAAGTTTAGGCTATAAACTATCAGAATAAGTTCTATATAGTGTTAAAACATCACACATGCATAAATATTAGGAAGGTTTGTAAAGCTCTTACGGAGTTTCTATGCATCAAGTGCATGATTTCAGTAAAGCAGCCTTTCTAGAAAAAAAAAACTTAAATGTAGAATTATTCATGTATGCATCCATAATTTATCTAAAGCATGTTATAATACAAAATCAGGCAGTAATTTTCAAAATATACATGAATTTGATAGCTAAAATACAAGTACAATATAATTTTAAGTAAATTAAAATCAATGTTCAGTAGTAGAAAAGTTCCATTGCAAATGACAGACGTGAATGTAGATGTTAGCACTGACAGAGGCAGAAATGTTTCTGCTGGCTTGACTTCCCTTTCTGGAAATCAACTCCCATTTTGGTTTTGAGGATTATATGTAAATCTCCATGACAAGTTCCTGGGTAGGTGGAAGGCTTCTCACATCGCAAGGGCATGGACATCTGAAACCTCACCCTTTGTCCGCACCTGCAGTCATCTCTGTTGTCCTACGAGATGTCTCACCCAGACCAACATCCATGGTTAACTCTTTCCCGTGAGCATGTTTACTACTCACTCCCTTAGGAACCTTCACACTACATGCTGAGTGCTTCACTGAGCTTTCTTTTCAGTTTCACCAGCACCATGCAGTGTGTCTCTTATGGAACCCAGAGGCAAAGGGGCTTCTCCAGAGCCCAACACACCAACCTTCTTCAGAAAGCAATGCGGATTCAGCCACATTACCCTTGATTGTTCCAAATGACATGGTCTTGACTGGAGATTCAGAATTCTCTTTTTTAAGCCTCATGCCATCTGACAATTCTAATATTTTTTAATGTTTAGGATGAACTTTGTTTCTTATGCATGTGATAAACTCAACCCATCAGATATCAGGAGCCATGATGACAAATACCGACAGACAGATTGGGACTAAGAAAAATGGCTTCTGTTTTACTTTTTGTCCTTTTGAGACTGTCTCATGGAGCCCTGAAATCACTATGTGGCCAAGTTACCCTTGAACCCTGTCTTGTCTGTACCCCCAAGTACTGGGATTAAAGGTATGGGTCCCTATGTAATTGATATTTTATATATACCTGTATTACTTCATAAAGATGTGATTCTGCTCCGCCTAAGGAAATAGGAGGGCTTTCTGGATCTCCTCCATCTTGCATAAGTTCCAAGTAAATAAAATTCCGCTCATCATCTTGACGTCTGGGAACCTCAATAGCAGAATATAAGTAGTATTAAATTTTAAGTCTGAATTTCAGACATAATATGCAAATAAATACATCCATACGTTATACTATATCATGGGCATCACTAATAACTAGTTTTTATGTTATCTTTGTGACTTTTCAAGCTCATCATTCCACATATTCTAATATCAACAAAATCAGCACCTGCTTATGTTTAATGTTTTTTTTAAAAAAAAGATTTTAAAAGATTTATTTGTTTATTTTATATATATGAGTACAATTATAGCTGTCTTCAAACACACCAGAAGAGGGCATCGGATTCCATTATAGATGGTTGTTAGCCACCATGTGGTTGCTGGGAATTGAACTCAGTACTTCTGGAAGAGCAGTCAGTGTTCTTAACCGCTGAGCCATCTCTCCAGCCCCATGTTTAATGTTAATTATGACCTTTTGAATCATCTATTATGAACACTGTCTTTTTTTTTTCTGGTTTTTTCGAGACAGGGTTTCTCTGTGTAGCCCAGCTGTCCTGGAACTCACTCTGTAGACCAGGCTGGCCTCGAACTCAGAAATCCGTCTGCCTCTCCCTCCTAAGTGCTGGGATTAAAGGTGTGTGCCACCACCACCCAGCATACACTGTCT
>LR753941.1:39946-57615 GCA_902729485.2 Mus minutoides
AAAAAAAAAAAAAAAAAAAAAAAAAAAAAAAAAAAAAAAAAAAAAGCAAGGTACAGGAACAAGGCAGGCACAGACCAATGGGACCAAAGACACAAGCCCACACAGCTATACCCACTTCATTTCCCACAGGCACAAAAAGGACACATTGGAGAAAAGACAGCTTACCAAGCAGGGCTAGAAAAAAACCTAATACCCATATGTAGAAGAGGGCTCGAGATCCCCACCACTCGCCTTGTATAAACACAAATCCAGACTGAATGGAAGAGTTCTGTACAAGACCTGAATCTTTCAAAGGCCTAGAGAAAACACTCTGAGACACATTCATGGGCAATGACTTTCTAACAACTCAGAACAGCAACAAGTAGGAATGGCTCAATTCAAAAGCTCCTGCATGGCAAGGGGGGACTGTCTGCCAGCTGTTCATCTAACAGGAGATTAATACCCAGAGTATGTAAAGGGCTCAGAAGACTGAACACTGAACAAGTCAATAACCCAATCAACAGACGGCAGATGAGCTGCACAGATAGATGCATTTCAAATGAGTAAGTACAACTAGCCAATACGAGCATGAAGAAATGCTCAACTGAGGCGTGGGAGAAATACAAATCAAAACAACATAGACTCGGCCTCACCCTAATCAGGAAGGATTATCCAGAAAACAGACAGCAGAGGCTCTGGAGGGTGCAGGGCAGGGCTTTTACATTACTGGTGGGAATGAAGAGCCATGAGAAAGTTCCTTAAGAACCTGAAAACCTGCCCCCAGAGGCCTTGCAGGTGTGACTGCTGTGTCACATGCGTGTCCGTAGGTGGCAGAGAGGAGAGAGGCCATGTCTACACCCATCTGAATGATTAGCAGGCTAACACTCCCTGAAAAAAAGCAAACCTGAGACGACCACCACACTGGTGCCAGGCAGGCCTGGACAGGTTCCCAGGACAGGAAGCAAACTAGAGACTAGAAGAACTCTGCCTGGGACCAGAGGCCCCAGTCAGGAGTGAGCCTAAGATAGATGGCCATTTGAATGAGCAGGTAGAGGAGAGTCTGAAATGACTACCAGACTAGAACCTGGGTAGGGAGCTAATCTGAGATGAACACCAGTCTGGCGCCCTCCGTGTCTGAGAGGTGGGGGCACACCGTGCCTTAGATGACTCCTGCCTGCGCCATAATGCACAAGCAGGGCACAGCACTCCCAAGACCACTCCTGAGATGACCCAGACACTCAGAGACCTCAGGTGCCACTAAGAGGAACAAGTAAGTGGTGGAGAAATGGAAGAAAAAGAGAAACAGAAGGGTGTGGGCACAATGAAGAGAGGCAGAACTGGAAACTTGGCAGTATTAACAGTCTGATATGAGTAGCTAGTGATACCACCTGGGACCATAGTGGGATCCTGGTCTGTGCTGACACTGGGGGCCATGTCTGGTTCCATGGCTCTGCAGCAGCAGAGGTCTGTTACCACCATGGCCAGGTGGATGTTCCTGGTCTGGGCTGCCTCTGGGGACATGTTGATTACTGAGGACCATGCAGAGCTGGCTCTACCCCTCACCTGGGCACCGTGGGAGAGCTGGCTAAGGCTTGAAAGCAGGAGAGCTGATCCCACACATTGCAGGAATTGCAGGTTAGCTAGTCACAGCATGCAAGCAAGCATGGGAGAGCTGGCCCTACTATTCATCTCCCTGTGGTGGTGCAGACAAGAAAAAGTTAGCCTCCTCCTCTCTTGGCCCTCACCACCTTTGGCAGGCAGGAGACCTGGCCCCAGGGTGATGAGAGGAGAAGAGCTGGCCCTGTCTATCACCAGCTGCAGCACTCAGAACACAAGGCTCTGCACCTCACCTGGGCAGCAAAATAGAGCCGGCCATGATGTAGGGATAGTGAGTGAGCTGGTCCGGAAGGCATGAGTGTGAGAGAGCCGTCCCTGCATCTCCTCTGTGGTGGCGCCAGCAAGAGAGAAATACCCTCCCTTACTACCCTTTTGCCCTTGCTACTGCTACCAAACGCAGACAGAAGAGTTAGCCCAGATGGGGTCAAGAGAGCAGGAGAGCTGGCCTGGTGCCCACCTGCTGCAGCACACAGGGAGGGCAGGCTCTGCACCCCACTCACCTGGGCAGCACAATAGAAATGATGTGAGGATGGTGGTGCAGGTGAACCAGCCAGGAGGGTGTGAGCATGGGAAGATACAAGGAGTCCGTGGGGGTGACCCTAGCTTAGATTCCTACCAGAGGGGGATACAGAGGCTGAAATAGCCACCTCCTGTAGCCAGACAGGACCTTCCAAAGGAAGGAGGGGGACATCAATCCACCCACAAAACCTTCAACCCAACTTTTGTCTTGCCTACAAGATGTGCAGGGAAAAACATGGAACAGAGATTGAGGGAATGACTAACCAATGACTGCCCTAACTTGAGACCCAACCCATGTGAAAGAACTAATCTTTGATGTTATTAATGATCCTCTGCTATAGTTGCAGACAAGAACCTAGCATAATTGTCTCCTGAGAAGCTTCATCCAGCAGTGGATGGAGGCAGATGCAGAGACACACAGTCAAACATCATGTGGCGCTCCACATTCGTAGCAAAGGTGCAACTTGGTCTTCATGTGGGTCCCCTAGCAAGTGAAGCAGTGACTCTGTTCCCTGCTATTGGATCCCCTCCCCCCTACCTCGACTGTCTGGTTAGGGCTCAGTGAAGAGGAAATGCCTAGTCCTGGTAGGACCAGATGACCTAGGGTGGGGTGGTACCTAAGGGGTGCTCCCCTTCTCAGAGGAGCAACGGGGGAAGGGATTTATAAGGGTGGAACTGGCAATAGAGGAGGGAGGGGGGATGTGAATTGAATAAAAAAAGAAATTATTGAAAAAGAAAAGTTTAAAAAAAAAACAGAGCTACCATTTGATCAAGTTACATCACTTTCAATATAAAAGAATTCAAGTCAGCATACAGTAGATTCAGCCTCTGTACTCATGCAGATGGTAGCACACAGCCTAGATGCCCAGAAATGGACTGGATGGGTATCCAGTGTAGCATATGTACACAGTGATGTTTTGTTCAGTCATAGAAGAATGAAATATGTCATTTCCAGAAAAAAAAATATGGGACTAGAGATCATTGTGTTAAACACAATAAGCAAGACTTACAAAGCCCAGTGCTCTCTCATAACTAGAATTTAGGAAAAGAGAAAGGGGAAGCTTTTAGAGATTTAGGAGGAGGAAAGACGGAGGAGGTGGGAAGCTGAGGGTACGGAGAGGCTGATCTGACCAAGGTACGCTCTGTGCCTGAATGAGAATTTCAGGGAAGGCTATTGCTTTATACAATTAACATTCTCAAATAAAATAAACTAGTTAACTATGCCTTGCTTGTTATGTTTTCACTTATTTATTTATTTATTTATTCATTCATTTACATCTATGTGTTATGGGGAGAGTGCAGTGCCACAGTGCATATGTAGAGGGCAGAGGGCAGAGGGCAGAGGGCAGAGGGCAGAGGAATCAGTTCTCTCCTTCTGCCATGGGAGAGCCAGAAGTCGAAGTCAAGTCATTAGGCTTGGTGTGAGTGCCTTTACTCACTCAGCCCTCCTCCTGAGTTCAGGACTAAAAACTATCTTTCTTACTCAACACCTAATTAAAATAAACTTCACAAAGACATACAGAGCTCTAGAAATGCTCTAGAAATGCTTATGAAATGCTCTAGAATTTCAGTTAAACATAATATAATAAAGTTTTAAAGAAATGACTGGACTAATTAATGAATCTTGTAACTCATCAGAATAATACTACTAATTTTTAAAAGACTTATTCATTTATTTTATGTGTAAATGTGTGTGTGCTTGAGTGTATATATGCACACTGCATGCATACAGATACTCAGGGAGGCCAGAAGGGGACATCAGATCCCCTAAAACTGGAGTTACATCCTGATAAGGGTTTTGGGAGCCAAACCCCAGCTGTTTTCAAGAACAGCAAGTAGTCTTGACCACTGGATTATCAGTCACTATTTTAAAGAAAGCTTTGAAATATATTTAAGCTTTCAAGACGCTTACCTGTAAACAGAAGCATACCAAGTTCCACTTGAGTGGCAATTTAATGGCATATGGCTTCAAGCCAGAGTGTACATGGCCCAGCTCCCCACATCCCATCCCGATGACCTAGCAAAGTCTCATGGTGCCTCAGTTTCTTCATTGTAAAGATAATTTTTTTGAGAGAGAAAGAGAATGAAAGAGAGAAAGAGAGAGAATGAGAGTGTCTGCCTGCCTGCCTGCCTGCCTGCCTGCCTGCCTGCCTGCCTGCCTACCTGCCTGTCTGCCTGCCTGCCTGCCTGCCTGCCTGCCTGCCTGCCTGCCTGCCTGCCTGCCTGCCTCTCTGTCTGTAGGACAGAGGGTGGGAAGAAGAGAGAGATTTGGGATTGTTGAAAACAATTAGAGGCATGTATATGAGGGGAACATATAAGCTGAGAGAGAGTAAGGGGAGAATGGACAAAGAAAGGGTGGACAGCAGGGGAAACAGGAAGAGCAAGGAGAGCAAACCTTCATGACACATGATTAGAGCCTCCCTCACACAGCCACATGGCAGGGAGGAGTGTGCTGGGGCCAGGCACTGCACAGCACTCCACACATACCACAGGCCTCGCCAGAGCAGCAAAGCACTGCGAAGACGAGATAGCCCTGGCTCTGCTTCTTGTCTGCCTTTTTTCCCCAAAAGATATAAGTAGTTGGAATATTTGAAACTATAAAAACACATCATGGGCTGGAGAGATGGCCCGGTGGTTAAGAGCACTGGCTGCTCTTCCAGAGGTCCTGAGTTCAAATCCCAGCAACCACATGGTGGCTCACAACCATCTGTAATGAGATCTGACACCCTCTTCTGGTGTGTCTGAAGACAGCTACAGTGTACTAATATATAGTAAATAAATAAAATTTTAAAGACACATCATTATATTGAGAAGGAAATTTTCACATTACCTGTACAGAAAAGTACTTCATCTCACCAAACCTAAGCACAAGGTTCTTTTCATTATTAACAGCTTTCAAGTGACGAATTTTTGTACATTTCACAATGTTGTTTATGGAGACACGCATGAACAGATTAAAATGCTGATGGCCAAGGACTAAAAATAGAATATTTAAGGAAACAAGTCGTATTGTAATTGATCAAAGAACACACTGTAATATCTATTAAACAATGCAGGCCAAAATATAAAAATCAATCAAGTGGATAGAGAAGGCAATATCGGAGTAAATTAAGCAACAGAAAAAAGTTCAAAATAATATTTTCCTCGCACTGTTCGGCACAATGTCAGCAGTGATGTTTTCTCTTCTCTCCAGACCCACCACATCCGTCTTCTCACATTATCACCATAATCCCTTTGTAAACTTTCTATATATTATATTATATATTAATTTAAGGTGAATAAGCATATATGATACATAGCTGACATAATTTTCTGGATATAATTATGTATAAAAGTTTTTAAGTAAGCATATAATTGAGAATAATTGATTCTTAGATAGAATTTACAGCCAAGTGTTCTACTCTAATGCACTACAGTCTTCATTTTCAATGTACTGAATTGCCTTCATAGTACTGCATGAGTTTAAAAATGTTTTCAAGATTTAAGTATCTTAAAACATCTCTATGGAGAAATTCTAAAAAAAAAAATCCCATTATACAAAAAGAGAAAGGAAGGAATAGAGGGAGGGAGGGAGGGAGGGAGGGAGGGAGGGAGGGAAGGGGAGAGGGAGGGAAAGAGGGAGGGAGACCATCTTGAGAGTGCCTTAAAAATATGACAGGAGGAGAGTGGTAGTTCAAACCTCTAATCCCAACACTGGGGGGGGGGGCTGGGACAAGAGGACTGAGAGGTCAGACTGAGCTATATAGCAAGACGTAGTCTCACGGAACCAAAACAAAAAACAAAACAAAACAAAACAAAACAAAAAAACAAACAAGGCACCAGTTTAAAGTAAATTCTTTGTAAAATGTTAAAAGGAAATAGACTTACTGCTTACAAAAAAAAAGTAGCATTATATCTAAAGACAAAACATATTTTCCTTTAATTTACATGGAGATTGAGGTAAATCACGGGTGGCCAAAAAGTTTTTTTTTTTCTTTTTTCACTTATGCACTAAAAAGTGGGATTTACTTACTTTTGCTGTCCTGGAACCTGAGCAGGCATTTATGATCAGTTTAACATAAATTCAATGAATGTGACAAAAAAAATGGCATTTGGATGGGATATTTGGATGAGACAGACTTTCATCAAAGTGTAGCATTGAAAGGAACATGAAAAACTACAGTGATCAGGCTCTTTTTTAATGTGTGTAAGGTTTTTTATCTGACTTGAGTGCAGGATACAAGTGGACATGTGATAGGAACAGGCACCCTCGCCACCCAGCCCCCCGTCCAGCGCACCCTGGCTGGCTTCACCCTGAAGCACCAGACAGACACAAACACGCTAGTCCTTTTCAACTGCCAAACTGCAGCCAAAGGGGCTCTGAAGCACAAGGACCACCTTCTAGGTAAACAGAAGGTTTGACAAATGGTTAGTGTTTCAAGCTGCTATGCTTCCTAGTGGTTAGCAAGTCAGCACTGAGTACCAAAACCAGCAAGATGCTGCGATGCTGGCACCTACAAACTGAAAGGATACACCTCTGAGAGAACTGTCTACAGCTCTTTATGTGAATCGCCAGACAGCCCACCTACAACAACCAAGGCAAAAACACAAAAGTCAAGCACATCTCTCAAACTTTCTTACACTTTACTGTATTTAATTCTTTTTCATTATTTATTTACTTTACATGATCAAAGCCCCACTTCCTTTTTCTCCCCCCAGTACCATCTGTACATCTCTCCCTCATTCAAACCTGTGTCCATGGGGGCTCACAGAGACTGTATTTAAAATTTTAAAACACAGTTGTGTTGGTTTTTCCCACTAGAAACACTTTGTTGTTTGTTCTTATTAGAAGTATGATATCTTAGGGCTGGAAAGATGGCTCAGTGATTAAGAGCACATTCTACTCCACAGAGAACTCAAGTTCAGTTCCCAGCACCCACATCACATGGACAGCTCCCAGGGAGCTGATGCCTTATTTAAAAGTGTGTGTCTGTCTGTGTGTCTGTGTGTGTGTGTGTGTGTGTGTGTGTGTGTGTGTGTGTGTGTGTGTACATGTGCATAATGGCATGCATGTGGTGGTGAGAGAACAGCCTGCAGAAGTTGGTTCCTTAATTCTACCATGCTGGTCCTGGGGTGGAAACAGGTCCTCTGTGTCTTTACTCACTGAGTCATCTCGCCAGCCCAAACAATGTATCTTTCAAGCATGCAGGAAAAAAAGCCACATGGAAGCCTATTACTTCCAAGGTTTGGTAGGGGTGGGAGTATGGAGGAGTGATAAAGGGTCAACTGTCAAACCATAAGTCAATCTGGAAATAAGTATAATCACTTAATGAGCTCAACAAAAACACTGGTTCACAGGATGTTAACAGATCTTAGGTGGAGCCCTAAATCAGTGCCTTATAGTCGTCAGGTGGGACAACTGGGAATCTTTTTTTTTTTTTTTTTTTTTTTTTTTTTTTTTTAATTTAAATTTTTCTTTTTTTGTATTTTTTTTTTTTTTTTTTTTTTTTTTTTTTTTTTTTTTTTTTTTTTTTTTTTTTTTTTTTTTTTTTTTTTTAGTAAATGAAAATTTCCCTTAATTGACATTTTTTTCCTTTTTTTCTTTTTTTTTAAAATTTTTTTCTCTTTATTAGATATTTTCTTCATTTACATTTCAAATGTTATCCAGAAATTTCCCCTTACCCTCCCGCATCCCCGCCCTGCTCCCCTACCCACCCGCTCCCACATCATGGCCCTGGCGTTCCCCTGTACTGGGGCATATAAAGTCTGCATGACCAAGGGGCCTCTCCTCCCAATGATGGCCAACTAAGCCATCTTCTTCCATATATGCAGCTAGAGACATGAGCTCTGGGGGTACTAGTTAGTTCATGTTATTCTTCCACCTATAGGGTTGAAGACCCCTTCAGCTCCTTGGGTACTTTCTCTAGCTCCTTCCTTGGGAGTCCTGTGTTCCAACTAATAGCTGACTGTGAGCAACCACTTCCGTGTTTGCCACGCACTGGTATAGCCTTGGGAATCTTTATTATAGAAAACATTATTTCTGTGGATAGAATGGTTTCTATAATTTTGATGAGTACTTAATGGTTTATGACTCACAAAAGTTCTTGGTCACGATATCATAGAGGAATATTTTTCCACATGCTTTTTAGTTAACAGACAATAAATATCAACTGTTTCACAACAAATTAGAAATAATTTGTTCATGCTTATTTAAGCTCATACATACCACGTCTCCAAATGGTATCAAGTTCTGTGTTTGGTTTGCTACTGCCATTTCGTCACTCTGAGACCCTTGAAGAGTTTTCCTTAGCATCTATAATGAAAATAAACAAATTTAACAACTTAGAAGAGGGGTTGGGGATTTAGCTCAGTGGTAGCAAGACCCTGGGTTCAGTCCTCGGCTCTGGGAAAAAAAAAACAGTTTAGAAGAAAGTGCAGAATAAAACTGGATAAAACATTACTCCAATTTAATATTTCCCAGCTATCTATTAAGTATCTGGTGCTCTAGGCAGTGGATATAACTATGAATGGATGCAATAGATGGAGACTCATTCCTATCTTCAATAAGTTTATAAGTAGGTGAACAAAGAAAAATATACATAATTAAATATGGAATTATCAAGGAAACCAGAAAAGAAAATGACATATGTGAATGAACTATGGGCATTTGGCTTGTTAACGAGTTGCACAAAGAGCAAGGTATCCTGCAGCATTTGTGAGATCACTCCATCCAGTTGCCACCAGTATGGCAATCACCTGAAGTAGAACTTCTATTCAATATAACTATATCAAAAAGAGAAACAGATGAGACGCAGGGTGCAGTCGGGAGGGGCATCACAACTTCCAGAATTCCTATAGGGAGAGACTTAAGATAAAAAATCCAGTACAAATCTGTGGGGACAGAGATCAAGACGCGAAAATCCATATGTGAATGTGGAAAATGGGAGAGGCAAAAGAAAGAAGAAAGAAAATCAAGGAGAAGATCCAACACTGCAAACATCCTGAGTCCAGGTGGCCAAGCAAGAGCCTGAAGCCAAGGAGCAGGCCCAGCTGTGGCTCCTTAGAGAAGTAGCGCTTCTCCAGGAAGAAGAGAAAGTGTGGGTTCCCTGAATGCATGACAGGACAGAGAAACAAAGGTGTTGTGGGTGAAATTAAGGCTATCAGAACAACATTTATGTCACCCTTTCACCTCCCATGACTTAGCTTATCCATATAAAGTGCACTTCCACGTGCTTTTTAAAAGCATGGTGCACTTGCATGCGCAAAAGGTGACTAGGGGTAAGAAAAACCAAATCAACTGCATTAAAACTTATTATAGGAAGAGAATTGGCAGAGACTTTTACTGATGGCCATTCTTCTCCTATTGGAAGTCCTTCCTGAGGTCTGGCTCTCATAACATGTGGAGGTGCCAAGGGAGAAAAGCAATCCCAAGTCCTACCTCTGTGTTCACTGCTGTGAACCACAATAGTCACCAGCCCAGCAAGACAGCCCCAGTGGAACACCAGTGACATCTTTATCTTGAGGGGAATCAACAGTTGTCTAGTTGAACCCAAGACTAGCTTAATGGGAGGGAATTCATGGCCAGCACTGTAAACCTGGCCAATTACCTGTGGCTTGAGAAGTTACAGAAACTAAAGGAGAACTTACAGCTACTATTTTCCTAAACTAATATAAGTTCTAGCTATAGTCTAAATACTTATCCTTATACTCACAGAGAAATGTACCTCTTGCCGCATCAAAGAAGTTTCTTTTTGCAATAGACAGAGACTATTATAGAGATTCACAGCTGGACAAAATAGGGTGCCCAGTACTAACTGATACATCTGCAATGCCGCCCTCACATCCAAGGGAAAATCACGCACAGGGCAGGGAACTGAGAAGAGCCAGAGGAGCAGGAAACCTCGTGAGTGGCTGAGGAAGCCTTGAGTGGCTGAGTAAAGAACAGATGAATCCCTGGGTGAATTTGTATTGCTGACATAAACATGCCCATGTCAAAGACCAACGCCTCAGACCTATGGGAATTTGGCAAAGCCACAGCCTAGGTCAGGCTGAGAGAGATGTCTGAGTGTCAATGTGGGCAGTGTGTGTAAAAACCAGCAACTGTAGCTTCCTCCTCCTGGATGTTATAGCCTGCTCACCTACAGAGACCTCCTACCCAGGCTGACTCTTGTCCCTGAGCTGTATGTAAGTAATGCACTGGGGTTCTGGGTTTGCTGTGTAGTGGGTACAGCTCCATCAGAGCACAAATAGCCCACATGACCCCAGCTTTTCTGTATGTATATCTGTCTGTTCTTCGTTTCTTCACTGCCTCTAGTCAGATTTTCAGGGTTCCAGGACCCAAGCCACGTAGGGTCTACCATCATGTAGACATGACAGGGGATTGCACCCATTAAATCTTAATACGATGGCCTGAAGAAGACCTGCATAATGAGAACATCAGCTGACATGTCAGTGTGAATGGGGAGATTCTACAAGGTCCGCCTCTAGCTGAAGAGCCACAGTAAGCCAATGGATACTGAGAAAGGAGTCCATTTTTTTTTCAAGGGATGGCCAACAAAGATTGTCCAATCCCAGATGGTTAGGCCTGAACACATGGACCCAGGAGCAACACAAAATGAACTCAGAAGGGTGAATTTACAACAGTAAATTCCACAGTAATTCAAAGTGAGAAAAAAATGAAGTGTTTATCAATTCAAGGAGTAATTTTTTTAAAAGATAACAATCTCAGAAATGGGTTAGAATTCCAAAGTGCCCAAGAAAGCATGAATTCCAGTGAAATTTAATAAGGGCAAAGGAGGAGACAGGAATCATAAGGTGAGAGTGAAAAACGAGACAGAGACTCAGTACCAAGGTTAGAGCCTCAACTGGAAGAGAAGTAAAAAAGACATAATTGAAGAGAAAAGCAAACATAAAATACCAGGGAAAAAGCCAATATTAAATCAAAAATCTCCAAGAAATGTTTTTAGGCAAGAAGAAGAAAAACTGAATCACAATGATATACCTACTCCCAAGATATACATAGACTCTATGAAGACACTCTATACAGATTAAAGTTACTAAATTGCTAGCTTAATTTTCACTATTTTATCATAAATGAGTACCATAAAGGCCAATGCATCAGTAGTCTGGGGGGGGGGGAGTTGATTGGCTAAGAGAACCGGCTGCGTGAAGGAGTGAGTGACTATCTCAGAGTGTGCCTTGCACATTTCACTTTCAAAGGATGTCTGTAAAATGGTCTGTCTGTAAAATAGCATATCTGTAGATCACTTTTAGAAGTATGGACATTTTAACAATATTAATTCTTTTCCTTTATTTGTATTCTCTTCGATTCGTCAATGTTCCATAGTTTTCAGTGTAGAAATAGTTTGCCTCTTTGGTTAAATTTATTCCTAAGTGCTATGTTTTTATAACTATTACAAATGCAAATGTTTTCTTGATTTTTTTAAGTCATTTTCTGTAAGTGCACAGAAACACTAACAATTTTTGCATGTTCCTTTTGTAACTCCCAAATTTACAGAACTCTTTCAGTTACTTCTGACAGTTTTGTGGCAAAGTTTTCTCTCTATAGTGTCATGTTCTCTACAAACAGTGACAGTTTGACCTCTCCCTTTCCAGCTTGGATGCCTTTTTTCTCACATAATCACTTAGGCTAGGGCTTTCAATATTGTGTTGAACAGAAGGACATCTTTACCTCATTCTACATCTAAGAAAACCTTTCTATTTTGTCCTCATTCAGTGGGTTTGCTGTGGCTTTGTCATATATGGCCTTTACTGTGTTCACACATGTTCCTTTTAAGTTGAATTTCTTGAGAGATTTTTAATCATGGATGAATGGTGAATTATAAGTAGGGAGTAACTGATTTATATATAATATATAATATATATATAACTGCATATATAATATATGTATTTAAATATATTAGATTACATATATCATGGATGGTGAACTCTAAGTATATAATATATTACATATATTATATATTGTATATTATATATTAAACTCACAGTGCTCCCATACTCTTTCTTAGGAGGCAGTAAAAGAGCCATGTGGGAAGCCAGAGCTTTCATCCCTACTGGTATAACAAGACAGAACCACCTTCTTGTACCTTCATAGCATCAATGTACACCAACCACAGCAGGGCCTAGACTTCCATTCACACTCAGTAGTCCTAAGGTACTGTTCATCTCCCTACTGGGGTGAGATCCAGGGAGGCCCATTGAAATGTGAGAACTTTCCCCAGTGCCCAGCAGTACATGGCAACCTCTGATGCAGGCTGTTTTCCTCCTGCAATGAACTAGTAACAAAAGTCTGTAAACACGTGGGACCTAAACAACATCTTTCTAAATAGCTCATGCCAGAAGAAGGTAAGGTACTCTGAAGAAGAGATGCCAAAGGAGACTAGGGAGAAGCCTCTGCTGGAATCCTAACCTAAAGAAACAGATGTCTCTGCACCTCTATTGCTGAGCCGCCATCAGTATGGCTTTTAAGCATTAACTTCCTAATTTAGTATTGAATATTTTTCAAGAATTACTTGTCCAGCCTTTAAAATATACAACAAATTCTTAGTTGACAGTTGTTTTTTTTTTTATTTATTAAAGTGCTTAAAAGCTGGGCATGCAGCAAGATGGTGCTGAAAGGGCCCGGATATAGCTGTCTCGGGGGAAAATATACAAATGCCTGGCAAACATGGAGGTGGAAGCTCAAGGTCAGCTATTAGATGGAACACAGGGTTCCCAAGGAAGAAGGAGCTAGAGAAAGTACCCAAGGAGCTAAAGGGGTCTTCAACACTATAGGTGGAAGAATAACCATGAACTTACAAGTACCCCCTGGGCTCGTGTCTCTAGCTGCATATATAGAAGAGGATGGCCTAGTTGGTCATCAGTGGGAAGAGAGGCCCCTTGGTTATGCAGACTTTATAAGCCCCAATACAGGGGAACGCCGGGGCCAAGGGGTGGGAGCGGATGGGTAGGGGAGCAGGGCCGGGAGGGGGGAGGGTATAGGGAACTTTCTGGATAACACTTGAAATGTAAATGAAGAAAATGTCTAATAAAAGTTGAAAAAAAAAAAAAGCTGGGCATGGTGGCATGCACATGTAATTCCAGCATTTGGGGGGCAGATGCAAAAGTGTAAGGCTAGCCTCGGCTACAGAGCAAGCTCAAAGCCAGCCTGGGCTACGGACTATGATGCTCTGTCGTACACTGAAAGCATTTAACAATCACAGTCACTTTTCTACATTGATTTTTAAATCCTACGTTATCAGTTCTAACGGGTTTCTGGCATCATAATTAAGTTTTTTAATGTGTAAAGCAAACAGAAAATTTCATTCCTTTCCTTCATATTTGGATTTTTATTTCTGGTTTCTGGTTTAATTGTGGTGGTTAGGATTGCCAGCACAGCCTTAAATACAAATGCTAAGAGCACGCAGCTTCGACACGACCTCGAAGTCAGAGGGAAAACTTCCTGCTCTGCACGTCTGAGTGTGAAGTCCACCATGGCCTCTCACACACGGCATGCTGAAGACTTACTGTGTTCTCACGCTCATGGTGGGATTGTCCTTAGTCACTAAGAAAGAAGTAACTTCAGTGACTGTGCATGCCTGATGGGAGAAAATCACATCTACACTCATAATGAAATATGCCTCAGCCTTGAGAGAGAGAGAGGGAGGGAGAGAGAGAGAGAGAGAGAGAGAGAGAGAGAGAGAGAGAGAGAGATTTTGATTCTACCCTTTGCCTAACATGGGTTAATCTAGAGGATATTACTCTAGGTGAACTAGATAGACACAGAAAGACAGGACTGCCATGATCTCGTTTATATATGGAGTCTGAAAACTCTTGCAAATCAAGACTAGAGTGTAGAGTGTCGAGGCCGCAGGGAGGGCAGGTAGACAGCTGGAGAGATGTGGCTGAAGTGTATATATAGTTTCAGTTACATGAGCTGAGTAAGTTTCAGTGATCTATTGAATAGAATGGTGAATATAGTTAATAATAATGTATTGCATATTTCAAAGTGCCTGGTATGCATGGAACCCAGAAATCCATTTTTCATAAAAAAATCAATAATAGTTATCAATAAACAATTGATTCAATTATTCAATAATTTAGTTATTCAATATATCTGCAATCATTGTTATTGATGCACCACACACAAATACACCACACCTGTGGCTCAGCTGTAGTTTAAAGTAACCACACCAATTACCATATCATAAACTATGTCAAACTATGATATATTCTGCGTGTGTTTAAGTGGACCACGTTTATTATAACATTATATTCTTTATTTTGGAAGTCTGCTTTGTTAAGGTCTCACTCTGTAGCCAGGCTAAGCTGGAGTTCAGTATACAGCTTAAGCAGTTGTCAAAACCACAGGCATGTTCCTGTCCCGGTCTTCTCAGTGCTGCAGGTGCTGGCAGGAGCTCCATGCCTGGCTGGGAAGTCAATTTTGAATGTGTACATCAACAGATATAAGTGGATCCTTTGTTACAGGTTACTCATGCATCTGACAATGGTGCTGCCTCCCTTACTCTGTTACCTTTGGGCTTTCCTTCCTCAGCTGAGTACAGCTCTCTTGAGCAGCAGTACCACCAGCAAAAGACATATTTGCTGAATTCTTATCAGAATCTTGGCAAAGGTTCTAACAACATCTCATAAAGATTCTGATACGACCTAGAATTTCTGCTGAGCCCGGGAAGATATTGATTCCAGATAATTCCACCAAGGTTTTTGTCTCACGGATTCAGTCCCACTATGAGAAACCCCCAGTGACACTTTTACTGGAAAGCCTATGCCACCTTCACACCATCTACACTCTATTCTCGAGTCTGAGACCCCTCTTACCCACTCTCTTCCATTCTACAGATCTTTCCAAAAGCCTGTGAGCACACACAGTTACCTTTTCTGAGAATTTGTTTACTTTCTAGCCCTTACTGAACCCTGTTATCCTTAATTAGTTAGCGATTACCCACATGGTAACACAGCTACATGTCTGGTACCAGCCTGATTCTTGCCCTCAAGTGGTTGAAAACAGATAGGTAAAATACTAATACTACTAACAACAACAACAAAAACAACAACATCAATAACAACTACAAAACCGTTATACAAAGGGAAGCCTTTGTCTTCATCTGTCCAGCCCAACTCTTCTACATTAGAGGAAGACTCACTGATCTCATTAGTCAAGTCTTCACTGTGTAAAGAATTGGTCACTCAAAGTGTATTCTTTTTAGCATTATTTTTCCTTGCCAACTGATCTCATTAGTCAAGTCTTCACTGTGTAAAGAATTGGTCACTCAAAGTGTATTCTTTTTAGCATGATTTTTCCTTGCCAAGTTTAAGAACAAGTTTATCTTCTTGGGTTCTTTGTCACCATGAAACAAGGACCACCACAAAAACAAATAAACAAACAAACAAATAAATAAACAACAGTTATTACCCCTAGAGTTGCAGTAGGAAGTATAAGGATTTACCATCTGTGAGTATGAATAACTGAATCTGGGGAGTAGAGGGACATCCCTAGAAAGTGCTAAATGACAGCAGGCGCAGCATTTAACTCCAGAGAATGGCATTTGCCAGCTAGAGTCAGTCAACCACTTGAATGGCCTTATCTGGTAGAGTATCTAGTCTAATTTTACAGATAGGTAAGGATTGATCAAAAAAAAAAAAAAAATTCAGGCTGGAGAGATGGCTCAAAGGTTAAGAGCACTGACTGCTCTTCCAGGGGTCCTGAGTTCAATTTCCAACAGCCACGTGGTGGCTAATAACAATCTATAATAAGATCTGGTGCCCTCTTCTGGCATGCAGGCATACATACAGTCTGGTGCCCTCTTCTGGCATGCAGGTATACATATAGGCAGACCATTGTATACATAATTAAAAAAAAAAAAAAAAACTTTTTTTTAAAAAGATTTTAATTTTTTTTATGGAGAACTATAATAAATTCTGGTTTGTTTGTTTGTTTGTTTGTTTGTTTGTTTTAAAAAGCAAATGGAAGGGTAGAGAGACAGGAAGATCCCCAGTTCTTGCTGGCTGTCCGCCTAACTCCAAGTTCAGTGAGAGGCTCTTTCTTAAGGTGGAGGGTAATCGAGCAGATAAAGCAGTAAACTCAGTGTCCTTCTCTGACCTCTGCATGTGTATGCACATATATGTGTGCATACATCATACACAGATAAACATATACACAAAAAGTTAAATGAAATAAACACATTACAACTAGACTTTCAAAACATGCTTTTCAAATATGTTAATGGTTTGGTTTTGTATTAATAAATGAAATATATTTAAAATCAGTCAGAAACCCTCCCTCCTCCTCGCTTGGCTCTTTTGTTTGTTCATTCATTCCCGTCTTTCTTCACCTAAGGCGGCCTAATAGCTTCTAGGAGAGGAGGCTGCCACTGAACCCCTGCCGTAGTTTCACTTTTTATTTTGAGACCAGGTTCCCCAGGTTGACCAGTGTGGCCTTGAATATACTCTGTAACCAGACATGCCTTGAATATGTGAACTTCCTCCCTCTGTTTCCAGAGTAACTGGGATTATAGGCCTATGCCACCAAGTCTATTTATCATTTTAAAAACTGGGGGTATTAGAATTTAGAACTTGCCACACACATACATCACAAACATTGGCTGTAGGTGCAAATGTATTCTCTACTGATAAAGGTGCAACCAGAAAAACTTAAAATCACCCCTACCGTGGCACATTAGATACTTGTAATTATTACTATTATTATTTTGCTTCCCTAAACTGGCCTCTCTGGAGACATAATGCACATCTCATGCATGTGCCATAAATCTGAATCAATATATTATGCTAAAATCAAAGAGTTATTGGGTCTATCCTCCCTCAAGTGGCTGTAAGGGAAAACCTGTTCTTGTCTCATTAGATTCCTTGGCTGAATCACTCCTATCTCTATTATTGCATTCATACCATCTTTTACTCTTCTGAGCATGCCCAAATCTCTCTCAAAGTCTCTCCTGTGAAGACATTTGTGATTGTTTCTAGGACCACTCTTAATATCAGGATAATCTCCCCACCTTGCGCTACTAAACTCCATCACATCTGCAAATGTTATGCTGCATAAGGTAATTTCTACTGCTATGCACAGCGTTCTTCCAACAGAAACACATCTGATGAACTAGAAGAATCCTTCAAAACACACAAATGGTCTCTGCTTATATAGCTACATGGAGGTTATGCAAGAATCACCACAGCCTACCCAGCCAGCATGCCCATACCAATGCAGTCTACCAAAATTAGTCTCCAAGTCTGCAAAGGATCTGTTCCCTCACATGCACAGCCATCAGCATGGGACTATAACAAGCACACGCAAATCAAGGAAACATGACATCACCAAAGAACAATTTCCTAATAAGCAACCCCAAAGAAATGGAAAACTATACATTTCTGTAAAGGGCATTCTAAATGATTGTTTTAAGGATGCCCAGGGAACCAAAGAAAGCAATTCAACAAAAATCAGAACAGCAAGACACAAGGCTTGGAGTGTAACACAGATTAAAACAGCTAAACATTTTACAGCTGATGGATAAGATCAATAAAAAGTGTAATAGAAAGTGTGATTT